>CM053325.1:58581312-58853812 GCA_028583605.1 Dastarcus helophoroides | reverse complement strand
GCTACGGTAATATTTCAAAAGTCGAAAAATAAGGACCACCCTAAGCTTCGTACATATAAAAGGAAGCCAATTTCGAGAAAAAAGTTAACATTTCCAAAAACATAATATACATCGTATTTTGAGATAAAAGTTGTAATTTCGAAGTTGTAATTTCCAAAAAGTCGTCTTTCAGAAAAAGAGTAAAAGAAAAAAAAATTGAGGCATTTCGAAAAAAAAGATTACTAAAATTTTCTTTTCAAAAGTAAAATCCTGAGAATCAATTCGAAAAAACAGTGTTTCCATAAAAAAGTCAAAATTTTCGAAATATTGAATATCAAAATTTGAGATAAAAGTCCAAACTTTAAGAAAGAAATCTTTTAAAAAAGCCAAATTTGAAGAAACCAGTCAAAGTTCTTGAAAATTCAGATTCTAAAGGGTAAACATTTAAAAAAAAACACACAATGTTAAGGAGAAATGCGTAATCTTAAGAACGAATTTTTGAGAAAAATTTCGAAATCGAGAAAAAAAGTTGAACATTTTTAGAGACAGTCAATTTAAAAAAAAAAGTCGAATTTTGCAAATAAAATCGAAGTGCAAAAAACTGAATTTTATGTTTATTAATATTATTTAAGATTTCTAGGACCCAGTTTGAAAATATTTAAATTTTTATTAATGAAAGTTGACAACATTCGAAAACAATTTTTTGACCAATTAAGAGTCCTTTATAAAGAATTTTAAAAGTTAGTCTAAATTGCGAAAAATAAGGTAAATTTTGCGAAAAAAAAAGTGTAATTTTTTGCACAAAAATCTAAAAAGTTGATTTTCCGAACAAATCCAATATCAAAAAAACCAATTTTTAAAGAAAAATGGCCGAAATTCCGAAAAAATTTGCATTGAAGGTAAAATTTTGAGAAATAGTCAAATTTTGAGAATACGAAGAAGACCAAATTTGGAATAAATCTTAATTTTGAGAAAAAGACAAACTTTAAGAAAGAAGCTGTTATAAAGCCCTATTTACGAAGAAATCGAGAAAAAATCAAAACCTCAAAAGCCAAAAACGAATTTTGAAAAAGCCAAACTTTGAGATAAAAATTGGGGCTTCGAAAAAAGAATCAAAGAAGAACAAAAAGGAGGACAAATTCATTGAAAATCCGAAATATAGAGTCAAATTTTGTCGAAATTTTGAAAACTGGGCGAATTATGGGAAAAAGTAGGAAAAGCTGCCTGAATATTTATTTTTGTTCAAGTGTTTAAGCCAGAAAAACACAACACTATTCACCCTGTCCAGTATGAAGATGGTTGTCAAAATTTTGAGAAACCACTTAAGATTTCCAGAAAGAAATTCCGAAAAAAAATGGATATTTTACTTTGAATGTAAAATTTTGGGAAGCAGTAAAATTTGGGGAAGCAGTAAAATTTTGAAAATATGAAGGAGACAAATTTTGAAATTAATCTAAACTTTGACAAAAAGACGAATTTCAAAGAAGTTGAGATAAAGTCGTATTTACCAAAAAATCCGGAAAAACCTTTTTAAAAAAAAATCAAATTTAAAAAATGGCCAAATTTTGAGAGAAAAAAACGACGTTTATGGAAATAATTGAGATAGAGCCGTAATTACGAAGAAATCGAAAAACAAATCGAAATTTTCAAAAACAAAAACGAATTTTGGAAAAAGCCAAATTTTGAAAAATTTCAATAATAAGATCGAAACAAGGACAAAAAGATTACATTTTTGGGGACAAATTTAGTAAAAATCCGAAATTTAGTCAAATTTTGTGAACATTTCGAAAATTGGGTGAATTTTAAGAAAAAGTCAGAAATTGCTGGCTGAGTATTTAGTTTATTTTGAATGTTTAAACCAGAGGGACACAAGCACTTCATCCTGTCCTGTGGAGATTTCCAAAAAAAATTCCGAAAAAAAATGAAATTTTGAATTGAATATAAAATTTTGAAAAGCAGTAAAATTTTGAAAATATGAAAGAGACGAATTTTGAAATCAATCTAAACTTTGACAAAAAGACGAACTTCAAAGAAGAAGTTGACATAAAGTCGTATTTACGCGGAAATCCGGAAAAAAATCAACATTTCAAAAGACACAGACGAATTTAAACGAAGGCCAAATTTTGAAAAAAAAAAAGGAATTTCAAGGAAGAAGTTAAGATAAAGCTACAATTACGAAGAAATTGAAAAAAAAAATTGAAGTTTCAGAAAATAAAAACAAATTTTGAAAAAAGCCAAACTTTGAGAAAAAAATTGAGGCTTTAAAAAAAAAGTTCAAAACAAGAATAAAAAGATAATATTCAAAATTTTCGGGGACAAATTTAGTGACAAATTTTTAAAAAATTCGAAATATAGTCAAATTTTTTTCGAAATTTTGATAACTGGGTGAATTTTGAGAAAAAATCACAAAATACTGGCTGAATATTCATTTTCCAAGTGACCCAGAGAAAGACAAGTACTTTACTCTCCTTGTCCAGTATTGAGATGGTTGTCAAAATTTTAAGAAATAACTGGAGATTTCCAAAAAAAATTCCGAAAAAAATGGATAATTTGAATTGAATGTAAAATTTTTGAAAAGCAGTAAAATTTTGAAAATATGAAAGAGACGAATTTTGAAATTAATCTTTACTTTGACAAAAAGACGATCTTCAAAGAAGAAGTTGAGATAAAGCCACACTTACGAAGAAATCGAGAAAAAAATCAACATTTCAAAAAACAAAGACAAATTTAAAAGAAGGCCAAATTTTGAGAAAAAAAAAAACAAGTTTCAAGGAAGAAGTTGAGATAAAGCCACAATTACGAAGAAATCGAGAAAAAAAATCAAAGTTTCCGAAAACAAAAACGAATTTTGGAAAAAGCCAAATTTTGAGATCAAGGTCGAGGTTTCAAAAAAAAATCAAAACTAGGACAGAAAGATTAAATTTTTAGGGACAAATTTGGTCAAAATCCGAAATAATTAAATTTTCGAAAACTGGGTGAATTTTCAGAAAAGGAAAATGATAAAAATAGTCGACATTCCAAAAAAGACGAATTTCGAGAAAAATACGAAATTTTGGGAAAAAATGGACATTTCGTGTTGAATGTAAAATTCTGAAAAATATTCAAATTTTGAAAAAAAGTCGACGAACTTTGAATTTGATTGAAATTTTGAGAATAAGACGAATTTTACGAAAAAAGTTCAGATAAAGCCGTAATTTCGACGAAATCTAGAAAAAATTGAAAAATTAGATAAAAAGTGAAACTATGAAAAAAAAAAGATCAAGGAAACTTTGAAAAAAAGAGCAAGGTTTCGAATACAAAAATCGAAATTACGACAGAAATATTAAATTTTCGAAGACAAATTTGGTAAAAATTCGAAATATCTCAGAGTCAAATTTTATCGGAAGGAAAACTGCGTAAATTTTGAGAAAAAATCGAAATTTACTGGTTGAATATTTTTTTCTTTTGTCTTTAAGTTAGAGGGAGATGGGCAGCCCCATCCAGAATTCAAATGGTTGTCAAAGTTTATTAGAAACAAGTTGGAATTTCCAGAAAGTTGGAGTTAAAAAGCCTGAAAAGTTTAAAAAAAGTTTTTTTTTTATTGCGAAGGTTAAAGTATACTTTATTCAACTCAAAACACTAGATTAAAGTACCATTTTAACCGTAAGGGTAGATAAAATGGAACTTTAACAGCAAGGATAGATAAAATACTTTAATTAAGTATGTATCTATTTTTATTTGAAATAATAATTATTATTAGATACAACTTAATTATCTTTAGTGCTTTCATTGATAATAACTTGGATCGTACCATTCACATTTCCCGAAACATGGATGTCCGGAACAGAACGGTGTTCAGAATGGTGAACAGACGGGCATACAGAAGATATATTATTACTAACGATCCCACTCGTTGACCCAACTAGTATCTTCTTTAAAACTTCAATTTTACTTCGTACTGAATTTTCTATATAAGTTTCAGCTACTGATGATGACTTCCATCCCCCTGCGCGCTTTATTATCACCATGTCAGCCCCTGAGTTTGCCATCATTGTGGCTGCAGATCGTCTAAAACAATGACCACTGTATTTTTCTGAATCCAGTAAATTTAGGAAATCGGCAATTTTTCTTGGGACTTTATATAGTGTTTATGCCTACAGGCTGGATAGTACACTTTTTTGTCTATAGTTAATAAAAAACTTATTATGAGGAACGTGTTTAGGACGTAAGCCGATATATTTTCTTATGATGTCCAAAAGACCCACTTCCTGGTCAGTTATACAAAAAGACCGATCTTTTGTGGTTTTAGTATCAATCAGTTGAACGATAATTACTGATGATCTATCATCAATATTAGACATCTCTAATTTATACAATTCATCGGACCGGCATGCCCCATATAAACCCATTACCGCCACAACCTTCATAAACAAATAATCATCATCGGGAGCTTCTTTTATAAATCGAATGATATCAGGTTCAAAAATGTTCGATTTCTTAGGTTTATAACCATCACATAGTTTCTTCAATAATGCAATTAGTCTACTGTATCTGTAAACAATAATTCGTATTAGTAAAAAAATTATACACTAAATTTGACGTTACTTACTTTGAAATGTCACAATTTTCGTTGACCAAAATTGTAGACTTCAGCATGGAATAATAAGACCACAATGTTGATGGCTTCACCTTCTTTGCTTTTTCAGAAAAATATGCCAGAAATACCGTTTCACTTAAACTATTAATCTTCTTTGCCATTTTCCACCTTTGAAAGCATGTGTACTCTTTTTCATATATTAATCGCGATTTTTGAGGCAATAATTTAGCTACTGCCTCTAACGCTTCTTTCTTCACACATACCGGAATGTTTTCCTGCTCTACCTCGTTTTCACACATTCTTGAGATCTTGAGATTCATACGGCTCAAAATTGAAAAATTGATGTGAAACAATTATTTATTTGGTATAACTATAGCAACATACCAAACGAACCAACTGCGATTTAATTTTTGACTGCTTTTCTTATTTCTGTCTGCAAAATTATTGAGTTTTTCTCTCGATTTTTCTTTAACCTTCGCAATAAAAAAAAATACAATGTTACACACGACGGTAAAATTTCATTATCGACTCGTGAAATTTAATTAATTCGCTCCTTCGTCGCTCATTAATTAAACATTTTCACTCGTCGATAAAAAATAATTTTACCGTCTTGTATAACAAATAACTATATTCATAATTTTAAATTTTTTATTTAAAGATCCAGAAATTTTTTTAGAAAAATGCAAATTTTGTAAATCAATCAAAATTATTATCGGATTTTAAGAAAAATCGAAATGTTCAGAAAAAGTCCAAATTTGAGGATTAGTGAAATTTCGAAAAAAAAATATAATAATAACGAAGAATTTCAAAATAACATTTTAAGTTTGAAATAACATTTGAAAATTGTAAAAACAAACTCGAAATTACAAAAGAAAAAGACAAATTTTGTGAAAAAAGACGAAATTGAGAAAAAAAGGGATATTTGCAGAAATTTGTGAAATTTCAAGTTAGAACTATTTTTGAAGCAAAAGTGAAACTTCTGATAAAAGCCAAGTAAAGAGCGTAAATTTTCATTTGGTTCCTTAAACCAGAGGGGGCAGGTATCGTGTCCTGCCTTATTTTAGCTGCCGCTAAGAAAACATTGATATATTATCCACGTTTTGTTTTTCAGAAAGGAACCAAAACACTTGGGTGCCTTCTGTAGGTTTTTGACCTACCCAACTTATTCAGCTAAACGGTTTTTTGGGTTAATAGGTGGTGCCATGTTTAAAAATGGGACCTGATCCTTTTTTACAGCAAAGATTATGACTTCTTCTGAACTTTGAGCTAAATATCAAATTTTTAGGAATTTAGTGCTTGGTTCCTTTTTACAAGAAGTGGTCCAGTATTTTACATTTCTGTTTTCTGTCAACCAGTACGCTGGAGAAAAAGAGGTTTAAAATGAAGTTAAAATCTCCAAAATCTATTTATGTCAAAGTTTCCAAAGTTTACAATAGTTCTGAAAAACTATTGTAAGCTGTTTTGCCTGAAACATAAAAAACAACAAAGCAAGACATTTCCGAAATGGAACTCGTAGCCTAGAGGACCATCCTTGGTCTCCTAATTCTGATGTCTAGATCATAATCCACTGCCTAGTTCGTTGGGATGCGTTTCCGCTCTCACCATCGCCCTGGAATTTATTTTCCTGAGAAAATCTCTTACCAAAGGTAGTTCAGCTTCTCTATGGAGTTGATTAATTCTTACAAACCATGAAGCGCACATGGCTTGTCTTAGAAAGACGTTCTGGAACACCTGGAGTTTCTTCATCTGATTATCCGTCGCCTGTGACCAAGCTACAGATGCGTAGGGCACCGCTGGTCTTATGATTAATGTGTATAGTAACACTTTAAGTCCAATGGACAGGTTACTATTTCTACCAATCAACGCTTGCAGCAGTTCCTTCACCATTTTGGCTTTGGACACTGCATAATCGATGTGTGCCTGAAATGTAAGTCTTTTATCCAGAATTACACCTAGATACTTTGCCTGAAGTCTCCATCGACGTTTTTCCCATGAAAATTTACATGTCCACATGGTTGGAGTCTTCTTCGGGTGAAAAAGACTGCTTGAATCTTGTCTGCGTTGACGTGGATTCTCCATTGACCGAAGTTCTCTAGTAAACTGTCTGTTGCCTCCTGAAGTCGTCTGGTGACCAACTCTAGACTGTTAAAGTACGCCACCAAAGCAGTGTCGTCCGCATAAGTTGCCAATAAGGTGTGGTCGATTGTTGGATTGGTTCTTGGGATGTCTGCTGTAAACAGAGAATACAGCAGAGTTGACAAGGCAGAGCCTTGAGGCACCTCATACTGTTGCCTAAACTGGTTTGATAGTTCCTGTCCACCTTTGCTCTGAATGAGCGCTGGTCCAGGAACAAGCTCACCAGTTGAACTATTGTTAGAGGTATTCCAAACTGGTGCATCTTGTAGAATAGTACTTGGTGCCAAACTGTGTCAAATGCATTGGAGACATCGAAGAAAACAGCTTTAACTACCTGGTTCCAGTTCATGCGTTGAGTGATTGTTTCAACCACTCTCAGCAGTTAATCTGAGGTAGAGTGCATAGGTTGGAACCCAAATTGTTCCTTAGGAATGATGTCGCGATTGCTGATGATATTCTGCAGACGCTTTCTCCAAATCGTTTTTACCACCTTACTTGGATTGGATAAAAGGCTGATTGGCCTGCAATTTTGGAAAAATTTCCCATACTTACCTGGCTTAGAAATAAAGATGAGGTTTGCAGTCTTCCATCTTGTGAGAAAATACCGGTACTTAAACATGGAATTGACCATTGCTCCAAAGTATTTGACAACTTGGTCCGAAAGAGACTTCAGAGCTTGGTTTGAAATTCCGTCTAGATCTGGAGACTTTTTGACGTTAAGCTTGTGCAGAAAAATTTGGATTTTTTCATCGTTAGTTGGTTGGATGACGTCGTCTTCTTCTGGCACTTCCTCCTCAAAAACTTAAACCTCTTCTTTCATCTCCTCTACGAAGTCTAAGTCCACTTTTTCAAGTGTGGCCTGATAGTGTCGTTCAAAGGTCTCGGTGAAAGCTGCGGCCTTATCTTGATGTGAGTAAGCCATTCCTTGAGGTCTGTGTATCGGTGGGATAGGTTTCCTATCTCCTCTTAGAGCCTTGGCTGTGCGCCAGAGATCTAATGGAGTTTAGAGGTTGCAACTTCTGAGGTGTTCCTGGAACTTAAAAATTTTGGGCTCTCGGAGCTCATACCTGAGCTTGTAGATGAGCCTGTTGACTTCCGCCTTATCTGCTTGCAGATTTATCCATCTTGCTTTCTTCCTGGTGCGATTTTTCCTTCTAATCAGTTGCACCAAGTGATTTGGCAATGGTTCTCTTCCTTATATATGCCGGAAAGTTTTGGTCGCTGCTAGAATTGAATCTGTTATGGTGATTTCCAGTCTTTCCACAGCTGCGTTGATGTCATCGTTTGTGTTGATCTCTCAAGGCTCTTCCAAGTTTGCTGCTAGATACTCCCTGAACTGTGTCCAGTTTGTTTTCTCGCAGATCTCTAAAGGCTCGGGTCCACGAACAACTTCGATTGTCATCATCACTGGGTTGTGGTCCGAGCTGAGCTCACTAACTGATGTTAACTCAAAAGTGTATCGAACATCCTTCATCAATGCAACGTCCAGGACATCTAGTATTCCTGTGGCGAGATGATGATGGGTTGGTTCTTCTGGAGCCATTACATCAATTCCGTTCTGTGCTGTGAACCTTTGAAGTGTCCTCCCGTTTTTGGTATGCCTCAAGTATCTTGCCTTGGAGAGATCAATCCTATTAGTTCCTGCGAGCATCTTCCCTGATAGTACTTGTAGAAAAGAGACAAGTCACCAACCATCTGCCTGTGCTCTAGTGTTTCGAGAGAATCCGTCAAATTTTCGTCATCAATTAGGCGAATCGCTCCTCTTTGAAGAGCTAAAGTGTGCTTTGGGGCTGAAATCCAAACATGAGAACAGTATTCTAGTGTTGGTTTATTTTAAGCTTTGTATAGTATCAGTAGCTGATGAGACATCATCTCGCCAGCGCTCCTTCTTTTCCTTTTTTCGGGAGGTATCCACTCCAGCACTTTTCTTGGCCAACTTGTTTCGTTCATTCTTTTTATATGTCCGAACCAAGTTAATTGTTTTTTCTCTATGTCGTCAATAATATCTCTCTCGATATTCATCTGCCTTCTAATTTCCACATTTCTTACCCTTTCGAGTTTTGATTTTCGACTGCTTCTTCCCAAGAAGTCCATCTTCGCTTGAAAGTTGCATAGAAAAAAGAGTCTCCGTAGACAGAAATCCTCATTGTGTCAAGCTGGACCGCACAGGAATTTGCTGTCTCGGACTGTCTTGTATGCCTCAAGAATCTTGCCCTTGGGGGGATCAATCCTATTAGTTCCTGCGAGCATCTTCCATGATAGTAATTGTAGAAAAGAGACAAGTCACCAACCATTTGCCTGTAGTCTAGTGTCTCAAGAGAATCAGTCAAACTCTCGTCCTCAATTAGAAGAATCTCTCTTCTTTGGATTGAATCCAAAAGAGCTAAAGTGTGCTTTGGGGCTGAACTCCAAACATAAGAACAGTATTCTAGTGTTGGTCTAATTTGAGCTTTGCATAGTGTGAGTAGCTGATAAGACGTGATCTCGCCACCTCCTTGTTTTCCTTTTTTCTGGAGGTATCCACTCTAACACTTTTCTTGGCCACCTTGTTTCGTTCATTCTTTTTGAATGTCCGAACCAAGTCAATTGTTTTTTCTATATGTCGTCAATAATATCTCTCTTGATGTTCATATGCCTTCTAATTTCCACATTTCTTATCCTTTCGAATTTTGATCTTTGACTGTTTCTTCTCAAGAAGTCCATCTTCGCTTAGAAGTTCTATAGAAAAAAGAGTCTCCGTAGACAGGAGTCCTTACTGTGTCAAGCTGGATCCTACAGGAATTTGCCATCTCCGACAATTAACGATAGTATTTACCAGAAAATTTTTAGGTTATCAGTTTCTCGATATTAGGCCATTACCATATTTCTAAAACTAAAAACTAAAACCGAGCAATTTCCCGCATCCATTTGATTTTATTTTAGGAAACGACGTCAAACAAGTTATTAAAGGGACATTCGATCTGGGCCCTCAATATCATTTTCATATGGAAACCCATGCCTGTAACGTTATACCAAACGAAGATGGTTTGGAAATGCATGCAGCATGTCAGTGGATGGATTTAAATCAAGTTGCAGCGGCAGGCACGTTGAAAATTCCACAAAACAAGCAAGTATCCTTTATAGTCCCTTTTAAAGTATACGATACATGATTTCAATATTTTTTTAAAGACAAAATTTCGTAAAAATAATTCGTCATTTTACTCGTAGTGTGCAAGTTATAGGACAAAGCAATTAATAGATTGAACCTTTTAATTAAGAGAAAAGAGAGTCAAAATTTCAGAACAACTAAGAATTTGTGAAAAAATTCTTGAGATCTCTCTTGAGAAAATTGTCGCCATTTTGAGAATATTGTCAAAACATTTTTTTTTTGGAACGGACTAGTCGTTGGTTATTTTCAAAAATTGAAATACAAATGAAACCAAGAAAGATTAAAAAATACAACAAAGGTTGCTCTAATTTTTCTGAAGATGATAGCTTGGCTGTCTAAATACGTTAGAGCAACTTTGTTGTGTTTTAAATCGTTCTTGGTTTCAAGGGGCAGAAATAGAAACACAAATCTTGTTCCCTGAAACGAAGAAAGATTAAAAAGGTTGCTTTAACCTCCCTTAAGATGATAGTTTGGCTCTCTAAGTGCGTTAGACCAAGCTTTTTTGTGTTTTTTAATTTTTCTTCGTTTCAGGAAACAAAATTTGTATTTAAATTATTGTCAAAACATGACGAACTAAAAACACTTAAGATTACGAGTTGACACTGATATTTTCGAAAAAAAAAAGAATCAATATCGGAAAAAGATGAAATTCTGGAAGTCAAACTCTTAAGATTATTACATACTAAATCAAAAGTCAGAAAGAAGTAACAGCTCGAGAAAAACTACAATTGAAATAAAATTCAATTTCAAGAAACAGCCAAAATGCGAATTTAAATTGGAAGTTTCAAGAAAGAAAAATTGGTTATCGTAGTTACACTCAAAAATTTGGATAAAAGATTCAAACATTTTCAGTTTGGGAACAACGATTTAGGGAAACAACTTTTCCGAAAAATGTCGACATTTTGATTCATTAAAATTCTCGACTTTGTCAGTGCGGGGGTGTTTAATTCTTATCTCTTTGTCCTAATTTTGGTGAGAAGGACTGGACTTGGTTATCTTCAAAAATTGAAATACAATTCTTCTGCCACAAGCAACTAAAAAAATTAAAAAAACACAACAAAGGTAAAGATAGCATCTCTCTGAAATAGCCTGGATATCGAAATGAGTTAGAGCAACCTTTGTTGTGTTTTTTTAATTTTTCTTGGTTGGTGGTGGGGGAAGATTTGTATTTCAATTTTTGAAAATAACCAAGGACCAGTCCGTTTCACCAAAATTAGAGCATTTGAAAAAAAAAAGAATTTTGATAAGAGACATTATTTCGAATTTTTGATGAAATGGAAAATTTTAGAAAAAAGACTAATTTTACGAAATAAAGTCCAGATTTCGGTAAAAAGACAAATTTCAAGCAAAAAGTTAAATTTTCCAAAAATATTAAAGATCCAATTCTGAGATAAAGATCAAAATTTCGGAAAAAAAAACAAACTCTGGGAAACCAGTCAAAATTTTTCGAAAGCTACAATCTAGGAGATTAAAATTTTTAGAAAATTCCAATGTTGGGAAAAATAAAGGAATTTTGAGAAACGGGTCGGAAATTTTAAGTGAATCTTGATCCTAAGTATCTGTCTGAAAATGATAGCTTGGCTATCGAAACGCTTTAGAGCAACCTTTGTTGTGGTTTTTGGCTCGTCTATCGAAACGCATTAGAGGCAACTTTGTAGTGTTTCTTAATATTTTTTGGTTTCAGGGGACAAGATTTGTATTTCAATTTTCCAATGTTCCCTCATAAATCGTTTTCTTTTCAAAATTTCGCCATTTTTCTAAATATTCGTCTTTTTTTAAATGCTGCTATTTTTCTTAATATTTGTCTTTTTCTGAATATTTCAACTTTTTCAAATTAAACTTTTCGAAAATTTTAACTAGCGTTTCAAAATTTGCCTTATTTTCGAAATTTCAACTTTTATCTTTGCACTATTTTATGTTTCTAAAATTGTAGACTTTCTCTTCGAAATAAGCTTTTCTTTGAAATTTATACTTGCCCATAATTCGCTTATGTTCCATAAATTTAATTAAAACGTTAATAAAAAAGCAAATATGATGAGAAAAATATTTTTGTGTTTGGAGAAAAAAATTGAACTTCTTGATCAAAAGTTAAATGTCAACATTTAAATAAAAAATTAAAAATTAATATACAACTACTTTTGGCAAATTGCAATTTTGTTAAACTCGGCTATTTTCGAAAACTATGACTTTTTTTCGATTTTTCGACATTTTTCAAGTTTTTCCATAATGAAATTTGATTTTTTCAAAATTCTGACTTTTTCCCTAAATTCGCCTTTCTCTCCAAATTCATCCTTTTTCCCAAATTCTTCTTTTTCCAAATTAAGACTTTTCCAAACTAAGTAAGACCTTATTTTCTAAGTTCTATTTTTTCAACTTACTTCTCTTGGAAATTCGGATATTATCTAGGAATTTTGATCTTTTGTCAAAATTTTAACAGTATATTCCGCTTTTATTGATTTTTTTGGTTCAACCTTTTGAATTTTTGCTTTTTTTTCAAAATTCATCTTGTTTTCGGAACACATACCTCAAATTCGACGTTTTGTTTCTAAAAATTTCTGCCTTCTCCTAATTTCGGCTTTTTTTTTCAAAATTCATTTATTTCTTCAAAATTGCAACGAAATTTTCATAAAAGGTTATAATACAGAGAATAATATTTTTAGAAGATTTCAAAAAAAAAACTTTCTTCTAAATTCTGATTATGCCAAAATTTAAAATAAAATGAAATATTGAGAGAAATATTTCAGTTTTTTTCACAAAATTCGTCTTTGAAAATTTCGAAAAAAAAGTTTCTTCTAAATTCTGATTTTGCTAAAATTTAAATAAAATGAAATATTGAGAGAAATATTTTTAAATATATCAGTTTTATTTCTCACAAAATTCGTGTTTGAAAATTTCGATTTTTTTAAAGAATTCCAGCATTTGTCGAAATATTCCAAAAAGATTCGGGTTTTATTTCAAATTCGGTGTTTTAAGTTTTTCTGGAAAGTCCGCTCTTTTTCGGAATTTAGACTTTAGTTTGGAAATTCGATCCCCTAAGTTTATGCGGTTCAAATGTATTACGTCAAAATAGTTTATTTTTTTAAGACAATTATCAAAATTACCTCGTCTTTTCCGCTTAGATTCCTTCTTTAATAGTAATTTGTCTCTAACATTGGCCTTAATAATATCCCTAATGTAAGAAAAATGACTTTTCGTTGGTGGCCTATAAGTAACTTTTACCAAATCAACTGCTTTTTCCACAAGCTTTCCGTCGTTGCCCACAAGACTACCAATTGATCTGACTCATTCGAAAATTCAAGATTGTGGAAAGCAGAATGTCTATTTTTTTGAAAAATTGTATTTTTTTAAAATCGTATTTTTCGAAAATTGTATTTTTTCAAAATTTCACCTTTCTGAAAACTTCGACTTTTTTTAAAGTCTGTCTCTTTCGAAAATTCTAGATTTTTTGAAAAGCAAGTTTTTTAAAATGTCTATCTTTTTGAGAAATTGTATTTTTTCAAAACAACTTGTCATAATTTGGGGACTTTTGACATTCAAAATGTCGACTTATTTAAATGTCTGTCTTTAAAATGATTTGTTTTTTAATTTTGGCTTTTAAAAATGTGGAGATTATTTTCCAAAATTTGGCACTTTTGAAAACTTTGACTTTTTTGAAAATTTCCACTTTTTTCCAAATATTTACTTCTAAAATTCTTACTTTTTTAAAAATTTAATCTCTTTTTAAATTTCTTTAAAATTTCGACTGTATTCGATTCAAGTTGTTTTAACATTTTGAACTATTTTGCAAAATTTCTAATTTTTTTTTTTGATAGTTTCGCTGCTTTTGAAACTTCCGATTTTTTTAAATAAATTTCAACTTAATCAAAGTCTCGACTTTTTACAGCTTTAAAAAAACCTTTTGATTTTTTTGGAAAATTTCGATATATTTTCAAAATTCCAATCTTTTTGAAAATATTCAATCAATAATGTTGACTCTTTAATGTCTGTCTTTTAAAATAAATTTTTTTTTAATTTTGGCTTTTAAAAATTTTCCAAAATTTTGACACTTTTGAAAACCTTGACTTTTTGGAAAATTTCGACTTTTTTCCAAATATTTACTTCTAAGATTCTTACTTTTTTAAAAATTTAATCCCTTTTTAAATTTCTTTAAAATTTCGACTGTATTCGATTCAAGTTGTTTTAACATTTTGAACTATTTTGCAAAATTTCTAATTTTTTTGATAGTTTCGCTGCTTTTGAAACTTTCGATTTTTTTTATAAATTTCAACTTAATCAAAGTCTCGATTTTTTACAGCTTTAATAAAAACCTTTTGATTTTTTTGGAAAATTTGTATTTTCAAATTTCCAATCTTTTTGAAAATATTCAATCAATAATGTTGACTCTTTAAAAAAAGACATTTATCTTTTTTTAAAATTTTAACTAAGCAGCATTTTTTTATTTCTCAACATTTCTTCTTTTTTAGTTTTTTTGGAAGTTTAGAATTCTTCGATAATTTTCACTTTATTTTTAATATTTGGGCTTTTCAAAAATGTTGGCTTTTCTTAGAAATTTAACTGAAAACGCTTTACTTTTTCAAATCTTCATATTTTTTTACAATTTTTAATATCTATTTTTTAAAATTCGAAATATTTTTCAAAATGTTAACTTTTCTGAAAGTTTTTTTGAAAATTTCTTAATTTTATTAAAACCCTTTAAATCTTTTTAAAATGTTGACATTATTTTTCAAAAGTTTGATCTTCTCTAAATCTCTATTTTCTGTGAAAATTTAGAAATGTTTCGAAATTCCTTCGTTTTTCAAAATTTTGACCTTTAAACTTCTCACTTTTTAAAATTTCCCATTAATCTAAAAGTATCGATTTTTTTTAATCGACTTCTGTTCAAATTTCGGATTCGGGCAAAAATTTCGTTGCGTTTTAAAATTTTTTATTTATTTCGAAAATCTGAATTTTGTTTAAAATGTCGATTTTTTTCAATATTTTGTTTTTTTTTTGAAAATCCTAAATTTTTTTTTAAAAGCTTCGAAATTTTTTAATTGAATTTCTTTTTAATATTTGTGATTTTTTTTAATTTTTGTTTCAAAGTCTTAACTAACTAAAATTTCGATATTTTTGGTAATTTTGATTATTCGAAATTTGGGCCTCTCGAAAATTTCATTTTACTAAAAATTTTGAATATTTTTTAAATTTCAGACTAATTTTTAAAATCTAAATTTTTTCTTAAAAATTTGGCCAGTTTTTAAAATGTTTTTTTTGAAAGATTTAATTTTTTATCAAAGTTTCGAAATTTTTCCTAATTTTAACTTTAGTTGGAAATTTTGGCTGTTTGGAGAATTTGCCCTTTCCTTGTAATTTCGACTTTTTTTGAAATATTGGATCTTTTTTAAAAATTCAATATTTCAACTAATTCCTAAGAATCTGACTTTCTTTGAAGGTTTTGAATTTTTTAAAAAGATTGACGAAGTTTTGATTTTTTAATATTAATTTTCTATGAACATTTAAACAACTTTTAAAATTTCGTCATTTTTTAAAATGTTGACATTTGAAAATTTCCACTTTTAGTAACATTTTATCTAAAAATATCGATTTCTTTTTTAAATCGACTGTGTAAAATTTTGAATTATTTTGTAAAAATTTTGCTGTATTTTAAGGTTTTTGATTTATTTGGAAAATTTGAACTGTTTTATAGGACCAAAATTTTTTTATAGCACCAAAATTATGACAAAAGGTTAAGACGACCTACACAAGAGCTTTTCATTGTTTCAGAATCAATGTAACTACTCGGCGATGTGGTGGGGGATTTGGGGCAAAAATCTCTCGTAATACCATGGTATCTTGTGCTGTTTCGCTAGCAGCCTGGAAGCTGAAGAAACCAGTGAGGATGTGTATGTTATTAACTGATAACATGCGCGTCATGGGGAAGAGAGTAGCTTTTGCTTGTGACTACGAATTGGGTGTCAACGATAAGGGAGTCCTTCAGTATTTGGATTGCACTATGTACAGCGATGTCGGTGTAGGAGGTAACGAGGATCCTTTGGACAATATCAAGGATCTGTTTACTGCAAATTACGGAGATGATACATTTAGCTATAAACAATATCATGTAGTCACTGATACACATGGAAATGTTTGGGCTAGAGCACCCGGTAACATTTTTTTTTTTTGTGTTTACGAACTGGTCCTTGGTTATCTTCAAAAAATTGAAATACTAATCCTGTTCCCTGAAATCAAAAAAGATTAAAAAACACAACGTAGGTTTCTCTAATGCATTTTGGTAGCCACGCAGTCATCCTTAGAGAGATACTGAGATAGTGTATCTCTCCGAAGATGATAACTTGGCTATCGAAACGCGTCAGAGCAACCTTTGTTGTGTTTTTTATTATTTCTTGGTTTCAGGGGATAAGATTTGTATTTCAATTTTTGTAAAATTTATTTTGAGAATAATCAGGAAATTTTAGGCTCCTGTGAGGGTCTTGCTCTAATTGAATCCATCATGGACCATATTGCTTATAAATTGAGCTTGGATCCGCTACAAGTGAGACTAAGTAATATGACTGGAAATCCAGAACTGCAAAAATATGTCAAAGATATCAGAGATTGGGCAGACGTGGATAGAAGGAAAGCAGAAGTTGAAGCTTTCAACAAAGTAATTTTAAGCAATACAGTGTGGTACCCAACGACTTGACAATAAAAAATGTTTCTTTTCTCTCTTCTCTTTCTTCTCTTTCTTCTCTTTTTAAAGTTTCTATTCTTAATGGAAGGAACTGTCCTTGGTTATCTTGAAAAACCGATTCAAAAACCTTGTCCCCTGAAATCAAGAAAGATTAATAACATTGCTCAAAGCAAGTGTTTTTTTTTTAATTTTTTTTAGTTACAGGGGACAACATTTGTCTACAAATTTTGCTTTTATCTAACTTTTATGTTGTGGGCTTGTCCCCGAAACTGACACTGTTTTCATTCACAAAAAAACTCTATTAAGTAATGTAAACAATTTCAGCAAAACAGATGGAAGAAGAAAGGTTTTTCTGTGGTCCCTATGGATTACTATTTTTATGGATTAGGGCTAATAATAGTCACTGTAGGTATCTTCCATTTGGATGGTAGTGTGACCATTTGCCACGGTGGTATAGAGGTGGGACAAGGGATCAATACCAAGGTAAATACTTGAACGTGTAACTATTCTTCAAGTGAAAAAAAAAGATGCATGGTCAACAGGAATCAATTTTATATTATCTTTATGCAGGCAGCTCAAACTTGTGCCTACAAATTTGGAATTTCGCTTGATAAAATTCAAGTTCGCCCAAGTAATTCACACGTAGCACCAAATTCAACGGTAACTGGAAACAGTTTTACTTCGGAGGCAGTTTGTTACGTGAGTGCTCTTTTCTAATAAGATAATTTAGATAATAGTAAGACAAGAAGGAATCAAGAATCGAGAGAAATGCCTTGGGATAATCAGAAGGCCGGGTCTCTATTCATGAGTTCCTTACAATCTAAAAGAAAACTATAAAAAAAAGCAGCAAGGTACAGTTAGACTGTTGGGTTTAGATGAGAATTTCTTTAATTGAATAATCGAATTTTTGATTTAATTTTTCAAAATTTTTAAACACAAAAATTTATTTGCGCAGATTCAAAGTTCTTCTTGAAATGTAAAGCACGGACCAATAGGTTTGAACATTTATTAGATTCGAAGTTTGGAAACCAAAGACCGGTTACGATGTTGTTAGATCTCGTCAATTTGGTATATCCAACTCGAATACTAGCAAATGTTCCAACATTCCGGCATTCGAGTTGGATGCATGACGAGCTCTAACAAGATCGAAACCGGTCTTTGGTTTCCAAACTTCAAATCTAATAACTGTTCGAACCTATTGGTCTGTGCATTAGAATCCTTGTCTTCTGGGAACTTTTCTAGAGAGCTTCGCTAGGTGGCAGTGTTTCAACTGTTGGTAGTTCAGCTATCTATGATACACTATACACCCCTGAAGGGCTGCATGAATTTGCAGTCTAGGTTGTATTCTACTTGCATATGAAATGTTGTGTTAAAAATTGGAATTGATGGTTTTATTAAAAGTTCCGCATTTTATATGCACTTTGAGCAGCCGTTGTTGATAGTGAGGCCATTTGAAAATCGAATGCCGTAATTATCTTGCCAAACTCAAAAATACTTCTAAATTTAAAATTTTTTTAAAACTTTCCAGTTTAAATTTAAAAAAATGCTTTTTGGCAATGCCAACCATGTCAGATTCTTTAAAAAATCATTAGACTTTTCTGGAAGAAGCAAATTTTTCAAAACATCAAATTACAAAATTTAATTTGTTCTAATTTTATTATAAAAAGGCGAACTTCTTAAATATTAATCAAAGTTGCCTGTCAAATTCTTAAAAAATTAGAAAATTTTTGAAAAACAGTAAATTTTTTAAATAATTTAATTTGCAAAAATTCGAAAATTCGAGAAAAAAAATTTTGAAAAAAATTTTCAATTTCCAAAAATAGTCGAAATTTGGAATAATAATCAGGATTCTGAAAAAAGCCAAAAGTAAAAAAAATAGAAATTTTGATAATAAAAGATATACATTTTTTAAAAAGTGGAAATTTTGAAAAAAAGATTGAAAATTTCAAAAAAATTAAAGGTTTGAAAAATCCAACTTTTCAAGAAGAACGAATTTTTTAAATAACTAGAATCTTTTTCAAATATAGTAACTGTCAAATGTACATATGTCAGACGATACTTTAAACAAATTAGAAATTTTCTGGAAAAAGCAAATTTCTCAAATAGTCGAATTTACAAATATTTAAAGTTTCGAGAAGTTACAATTTTGAAAAAAGTCGAAGTTCTCAAAAAAATTGAACCTTTTAAAAAATTCGAAGTTTTAAAAAGGTAAAAACTTTGATGAAAAGTTAAAATTTTTATGACAAAAATGACGAAACTTTCGAAAAAAATTGAAATTCTAAAAAAAATCAAAAAATGCAAAAAAGCCAAAAATTTGGAAAAAGTTCCACATTTTCAAAAGTTAACTTTTTGAAAATTGCTCTGTTTTTTGAAAAGGTCACAACTTCGAGAAAAAGTCGAAATTTTAATGAGAAAATAGACATATTTCCAAAAAGTGGAGATTCTATTGTAACGCAATGTAAATAGATGGAATAGAATTTAGAATAGAATTGTATAATTTAGTAAATAAAAAGAGTTTCTAGAAGGATCTGATAAGGGGAAAGCGGCCGCGATAACAAAACAAATGGCAGATAAGCGTTCCAGAAATTTCGGGAACGATAAGCCTTATCTGCCGAAAAGTTCTAGAGGCCGGGAGCCAAAACTATAAAAGGCGGTCAGCTTTTCCTCGAGTCAGTCAGTTAGAAGTCAGTGTAGTTAGTGGGTTAGCAATTAGTAAATAAGTAGTGAGTTACTGTTCAGTTGAAGTGTGCCGAGTTAATTTGGTAATAAAGTGATGTAATTCATGTAATCTATTCGAACCGATAAGCCCGTAACACTATGAAAATTTCGAAATTTTGAAAACAGTCAAGATATTGAGGAAAAGTCCAAACTTTGCTAATAAAATGTCGACATTTTTAAAAAGCGAGAATTCTAAAAAAAATGGAAAATTTAAATTTGAACAAATCTGGCTTTTCAAAAAAATCCAATTTTATTATTAATTCTTTTAAATAAGAATCACATTTGCATGCCAGATTTCTAAAAAAATTAAAAATTGTCTAAAAAAGCAAATTTTTCAAGTAATCTAATAATAATAATAATTTATAAAAGTTCAACGATTCGAGAAGTAAAAATTTTAAAAAAAGTTCTGAATTTTCAGAAATAGTCGAAATTTTGAAAAATGGTAGGGATTTTGAAAAAAGTCAAGACTTCGAGAAATAATGGAAATTTTAATAATAAAATGTTGAAATTTTCAAGAAAGTGAAAAATTTGAAAATAAGATCAAAGATTTCAAAAAAATTCAAAATTTTGAAAATGATCTTACATAAAATCGAATTTTTTTTAAAAACTGAAAATGTTCAAATAAGAGTTAGATCTAGACACGTCAGATGCTTAAAAAATGAAAATTTTCTAGAAAAGGGGAATTTTTCAAGCAGTCTTACGAAACAGTTTATGAAAATTTGTTAAAATTTTGAAAAAAGTCGAAGTTTTCAAAGAAGTTGAACTTTTTAAAAAGGTCAAAGTTTTGAAAAAAGACAAAACTTCGATGAAAAGTTGAAATTTTTATGACAAAAATGTCGAAACTTTTAAAAAACTTTGAAATTCTAAAAACAAATCAAAACATGCAACAAAGGCAACAATTTGGAAAAAGTTCCAAATTTTCAAAAGTCAAAATTTTGAAAATTGCTCTGTTTTCTTAAAAAGGTGACAACTTTGAAAAAAAGTCGAAATTTTAATGAGAAAATGGCCATATTTCCAAAAAGTAGAGATTATATGAAAATTTCGAAATTTTGAAAACAGTCAAAACATTGAGGAAAAGTCCAAACATTGAGGAAAGGTCGAAACTTTTGTAGTAAAATGTCATGCCAGATTTCCAAAAAAATTAAAAATTGTCTAAAAAAGCAAATTTTTCAGGCAAAGTTTTGAAAAGGGACAAACCTTCGATAAAAAGTTGAAACTTTTATGACAAAAGTGTCGAAACTTTCAAAAAAATTTGAAATTCTAAAAAAAAATCAAAAAATGCAAAAAAGCCAAAAATTTGGAAAAAGTTTCGAATTTTCAAGTCAACATTTTGAAAATTGCTCTGTTTTTTTAAAAAGGTCACAACTTCGAGAAAAAGTCGATATTTTAATGAGAAAATAGCCATATTTCCAAAAAATGGAGATTCTAGAAAATTTCGAAATTTTGAAAATAGTCAAAACATTGAGGAAAAGTCCAAACTTTGGTAATAAAATGTCGAAATTTTCAAAAGAGGGGGAATTCTAAAAAATGGAAAATTTACAATTTGAAAAAATCTGGCTTTTCAAAAAAATCCAATTTTAATAATAAGCGATAAGACGATTCAAGAAGTCAAAATTTTGAAAAAAGTACTGAATTTTCAGAAATAGTTGAAACTTTGAAAAATGGTAGGGATTTTGAAAAAAGTCAAGACTTCGAGAAATAATGGAAATTTTAATAACAAAATGTTGAAATTTTCAAGAAAGTGGAAATTTTGAAAATAAGATCGAAGATTTCAAAAAAATTCAAAATTTTGGAAATATGATTTTACAAAAAATCGATTTTTTTTAAAAAACTGAACTTTTTCAAATAAGGGCCGGATTTAGACACCACAGATGGCAAAAAAAAATTGAAAATTTTCTGGAAAAGTAGAATTTTTCAAACAGTCTTACGAAACAGTTTACGAAAATTTGTTAAAATTTTGAAAAAAGTCGAAGTTTTCAAAAAAAAAACTGAACTTTTGAAAAAAGATCGAAGTTTTAAAAAAGGTCGATAAAAAGTCGAAATTTTTATGACAAAATTTGAAATTTTCATGAAAAATGGAAATCTGAAAAAATGTCAAAATTATGAAAAAATCAAATTTCCAGAAATGTCGAAAGTTTCAGGGGACAAAATTTGAATTTCAATTTTTAAAAAAGTGGAAGTTTCCCACATTTCAAAAACAGTCCAAATTCTGAAAAAGAAAAGCAAAAATTTCCATACATTTTGAAATCTTGAAATCTAAATTTTCAAAAAGATCCAAATTAAAAAAATCTAGGTTTTAAAAAACGTTAAAAGTAAAAATAAACCGATTGTTTGATTATTTTTTTGCCAAAACCTTAATTATGAATAAAACTTTTTTTTGTATTGCCTCCTTATTGATATAATAGTTTATAAACAAAAATTTGAAGCTCAAACCAAAATTTTGAAAAAGAATTCAAAATTAAACTCGAAAATTTCGAAAGCAACGATAAAAATGTTATCAAATTAAAAAAATTGAAAATATAAACTTGGAAAGTCGAGCAAAAAATTGACACTTTCTAAAAGTCATAATTTATATTTAAAATAATATTCTATAAACTCCAAAGTTTATTTGACCAATGTTGAAGTTTCTCGAATTCTAGACTTTGAAGTTAAATTCTAGGAAAAAAATGAAAATTGAAAGTAGCTTTTTTTATTTGTGCAGTAATTTCTGGCCCTGTCACCTAGATCTGTAATTCTCTGTAACTTTTACAAGTGTTTACTTGGAATTATTAAAAAATATGGAAATTTTGAAATTAAATTATGTATTTATAAAGAAATTTCTCGTTTAAACTCAAAATTCCAGAAAAATTCTGAAATTACGACGAAAACTGAAAATCCTCAAGATCAAGTCGAAAAATTTTGGATTTTTTATTGGGAAAAAAGTGAACATAGAAGCATAAACTGGGAACTTAAAGAGAAAAATCGAAGTTTAAAAAACATAATTTATATGAAAAATGTTAGAAATATTGAGAAATAAATTTATATTTTATAATAAAAGCAAGGATTTAAAAAGAATAATTTAAATTTTCTAATTTATATTCCAAATTTTGGGAAAAATTAAACTTTCGAAATAAATGTCGATATTAAAAAAACAAATAAAATCTGCAAAAATGTAAAATTTTGAGTTTACAATCAAAATTTTTGGAAAAAACGATGCTTCCATTAAATTAATATAGATTAGCCTTGGCTGTACATTTCTTATTTTTTGTTTAAGGCTGTTATAGATGCTTGCGATAAATTATTAGAACGTTTAAAGCCACTAAGGAAAGATGGATTGAAATGGGAAGAATTAATTCATACGGCCTTTACTCAGGATATACCTTTAACAACCGAAGGAAGGTAAATATAACTTTATTTTGAAAAGGATGCATTAAAGAATTTCCATTCAACTTTAGGATGTATGTACATATGTATTTATTTTAAAGTTTATTGTCAAAAAAATTAAAATATTTATAATTTTCTCAAAAATCCTGGCTTAGGAATGAAGATAACGTTTGCAACTTCCACCTTTTGGGACAAAACCGTCATTTAAACATGGAATTGACTATTGCTCCAAAGTATTTGACAGCTTGATCCGGAAGATTCTTCAGAGCTTGGTTTGGAATCCGTCTGGACCTAACGCCTTCTTGACGTTAAGATTGCGCAAAGCGCTTTGAATTTCCTCCTCGTTAGTTGGTTGGATGACATCGTCTTCTTCTGGCACTTTCTCCTAAAGAACTTAAACCTCTTCTTTTACCTCCTTTACGAAGTCTAAGTTCATTTCTTCAAGTGTGGCCTGATAGTGTCTTTCAAAGGCCTCAGCAAAAGCTGCGGCCTTATCCTGATCTGATTAAGCCATTCCTTGAGGTCCGTGTATCGGTGGGATAGGTTTTCTATCTCCTCTTAGAGCTTTGGCTGTGCGCCAGAGATTTGATGGAGTTTCAAGGTTGCAACTTCTTAAGTGTTCCTGAAACTTAGCTCATACCTGAGCTAGTGGATGAGTCTGTTGACTTTCGCCTTATCTGCTTGCTGATTGGTTCGTCTTGCTCTCTCGATTTTTTCTTCTAATCAGCTTCACCAAGTGATTTGGCAGTGGTTCCCTTCCTTCTATACGCCGAAAAGTTTTGGTCGCTGCCAGAATTAAATGTGTTATGGCGATTTCCATTCTTTCCACCGCCGCGTTGATGTCTCTGGATTTTGGATTCGTTGTGGGTTGCCTAAAGTTTAGGCCAGCACTTAGGCCACCCTTTCCGGGCCCATTGTGCTATCCCCGTGATTGAGGTGTCCTTGGTCATTCATTCAGCCACCCAACCTTGTTGAGAAACTGAAGAACGTCCCTTGGATGCGCCTCTCTCAAACTGGCCACACTAGGCCAGAAGTCCCCCAGCGTGGATCCTCTGATTGATGCTAGTGCCGGGCAGTGACACATCATGTGCTCGACACTCTCATCTTCTTCTAAACACCCTCTGCAGCTCGGGTCGTTTATAATTCCCATTCTGTGGAGGTGTTTGTTTAATCGACAGTGACCTGTCCATATCCCTACAAGTTTCCTGAGATTATTCCTTGAGAGTTGTAGGCATAGTTTTGCCCTTTCCCTGCACGGCATTCTAATGAATGCGTGAGTTTGTCGGCATGTTGTTATTGATGCCCATAAGGCTTTGTGTTTACGATAAATTTCTTTATTAAGTAGGGATCTTAAGGTTGATCTTGCCAGGGAAAGGGTTAATTCTGGTCCAACGAATTGTCCCTCCGAACCCTTCCTCGCCAGTTTGTCAGCTCGTTCGTTTCCCTCTTTTTCATAATGTCCTTTGATCCATATTAGATCAATTGCATTCTCTTGTGATAGACGTTCTAGAGCTAGGTGGCAATTCCATACCAGCACTGAGTTTGTTTTCACATTCCTCAGGGCCTTAAGGGCTGCCTAGCTGTCCGTCTTTATTTGGATATATTTTTCTGTAATGTTCAGTTGCGTCATTTGTTTGGCGCTACATGAAATTCCCAACATCTCCGCTTGAAAGATTGAGTATTTATCTAGCTTAATACTTACATTTAGATTCAGGTCTTCCGAGAAGATTCCTGTTCCAGTGCCCGTATTTGTTTTCGATCCATCCGTGTATATACTTACGTTTGGTATCCTTGCTTGTACTTCATCCATTTTTATACGGTGGGATTTTGTGAAGTTATAATTCACCGATAGATGGTCCATCGGCGCATCCAGAATAGGTACCTTTTGGAGCGCCTCCTCCATTATGCGCCGGTGACCCACCATTTTACCTACCGTATTCCACATTCCTCCTGCTCGCAAACGGAGAGCAGAAGCCTGTGCCGCCCTCTCAAGAAATATATCGAGAGGTGGTAGGCACAAGATCGCCTCCATTGCTGCTGTTGGAGTGGATTTCATTGTTCCTATCACTGCCAGACACGCTAGTCTCTGGATGTGATTTAGCTTTTGTTTTATAGTGGTGCACTTTGTCTTTGGCCACCAAACTATAACTCCGTAGCTTACAATTGGTCTGATGACTGCCGTTTATAGCCAAAAAGTCATCTTAGGGGATAACCCCCAAGACCTCCCGATGGCCCCACGGCATTGCCAAAAGATCTTGTAAGCTTTGTTCAATTTATTTTCAATGTGGTACTTCCAGCTCAGTTTGATGTCAAGTTCAATACCAAGGTATTTCACTCGATTTGACAAACCGAGTTGGGTTTCCATGAGTTTGGGAAATTTTAGTCGCGCTAATTTCCTTTTATTTGTAAAAAGGACCATTTCCGTCTTTGCAGGATTTGCTGCTAGGGAATGTTCTTTGCACCATTTCTCGACGTTATATAAGGCGTCTTGCATTAACTCGAAGAGAACTCCCTCGTGTTTACCTGAAAGCAGAATGGTTATATCATCTGCTTAGCCAATTGTATAGAGACCCCGATCATTGAGTTTTCGGATAAGGTTATCCACTATGATTAACCATATAAGGGAGGATAATACACCCCCTTGCGGACATCCCTTACTTACGATTCCTCTGACCGTATAGTCTCCTACTGTCACTTGTATTGCTCGCCACTCAAGTATATGTCGTATGAGTTCCCGCAAGGCGGGTTCAATACCACTACGCTCAAGCGCCGAAGAAATGCTATTGAAATTAGGTCTATCAAAAGCACCTTCTAGGTCCAGAAATACACCTAGGGTGTGTTCTTTTACTTCTAGCGATCTCTCGATGCTGCTAACTACTGAATGTAGCGCAGTTTCGGTAGATCTGCCGGAGGTAAAAGCATGTTGATTTGAATGTAAGGGGTAGTGTATATCGAGGCTATTCTTTATATGTCTGTCGCACAATCTCTCCAACGCCTTCAGTAGGAAAGACGTTAGGCTGATTGGGCGACATGATTTAGCCTCACCTTGAGGTTTACCCGGTTTTGGAATAAAAATTACTTTAACTTCCCTCCATTCTCGGGGTATGTATTTAAAGGCAATACACGCCCTGAAAATTTGCACCATTTATTTTTGTATCCATATCATTTCCCACTGAAGCAGGGCAGGTTAGATACCGTCCAACCCGGGCGATTTGAAGGGAACAAACGATTGTACGGCCCAGTTTACTTTTGTGTCAGTTACCATCTGAACAGCCAGCTCCCAATCCCTATTTCTAGGGTGAGAGGCTGAGTGCCCTTGCCACTTATGGCCTGGTATAACACGGTATCCTGGAAAGTGCGTGTTTAAGAGCTCTGAAGCTGTTTGTGCGGGTGTACTGGTATATGTACCGTCGGCCCGCTTTATCATGCTTACCTGTTGGTTTGGATCTTTTGACAGTATCTTTTTCAGTCGGGAATCTAATGTAGTAGACTCTACGTCACTGCAGAATTCTCTCCACTTTTCCCTTTGTCTCTTGCGAATAAGTTTCTTGTATTGTTTTCGGTGGTTGTGGTAAGCCTCCCAGTAACATACCAGTTTTGTCTTCTTCGCTTTGTTGAAGAGCTTGTTTGCCTGAGATTTAAGTTTTTCGAGTTACCCGTTCCACCAAGGGGTTGCCTGGGTTTCTCGAAGTTCAGTTCTCATTGGACAAGCCTTCTCATATGCTGTAATGATATTTTTTCGTACTAAAGTGACGTATTTTTTGATCAGTTTAACTGTCCCGATTCTCTGTGAGGTTTCTAGAGTCCCTAGGAGCCTTTCCAGATGGGTATTATAGTCCTCCCTGTTGGTGCTTCTGGGATTCCTGTACGGTTTGGGTTCCAACCTACAACATAAAATATTGAATTTTATATATTGATGGTCAGACATTGTTGCATCCTTAGATACATGCCAGCCATCTATAATTTTGGTAATACTCATAGACGCCAGGGTGATGTCGATAACACTCTGGCATCTGGAGGTAGCAAAGGTAGCTTCACTGCCTCTTGAGTATATCTAATTTGGTACTACTTAGGTATTGTAGTAAAGATGTACCTCGAGGGTTGTTTGTTTCGCTCCCCCAAGCTGTATGGTGGGCGTTTGTGTCACATCCAGTTATAAGATCTACATTACCTGACTCACAAAAGTCCTGCCATTTCCTCGGAGGGTGGTGGTCCTTTTGAAATTATTGGTAGGTAGGTCGATGCTATTACAAGTGATATTTTCCCTTCTTGACGCGCAAGTTCCACTCGGAGAGCTGTTTGATCTCCGGAGCAGAATTGGGGTAGGATATTCGCTTGCACTAGTTTCGGGACATATATGACAGCTCTTGGCTTGTCCCCATTTTTGAGGTAGAAAACTGTTCCACTTAATTTGCCTAAACCGCAGACTATATTGTTATATATCCACGGTTCTTATATAAGGGCTATATTTTCCCCATGTCTGTCGAGAAAACGACATAGGTTAGCAATCGCCGCTCGACAATGTTAAAGGTTCATTTGTATAAAGCCGATACCATTTACAGAAGCCATGGCCACCAGAATGGCATAGACATTCAGTTCTTGCCCCCCCAGTTTCAAGAAACGAACGCCCGGTTTCCCGGGTGTTCTAGTTTCCTAAAGCTGGGGGTGGCTGGGTTATCTCCGTCCCTGGGTCGGGAAGTAACGGCTCCTCTACCTCCATAGAGAACGGAGCCCCCACCTCCCGACTCAGCGACGAGGATGAGTAGTGAAGTTTTGCCCTTAGGAAAGAGAAGAGGTGACTTATCCTTCCCTGGCATTCTTCTAAAATTTTCCGGGTGCTTTCCTTGACTCCAAAAACAAGGATGGTACCTTTAGGCTCCTCCTTGCTGGCGCTGTGGAAAACAACCCAGTCGTCTACCTTGGCCCAGGGATTTTGAGCCGTCAGTCGGCTCAGGATGACCTGCGGGTCCCCGGTTGATTCGGAAACCCACAACGTGGCCTTCGTCAACTTAGGCAGCTGATCCACTGGGAGAAGGTCAAGATTTGCACCCTCCCATAAAGGGGGGAGCCCCCTAACTGTAGTCCCTAGCCAAGCTAAGGAGTGTTCGTTGTCGCAGGAAAATTTAAGTATTTCCTGCGAGTAAATGCAGTTCTGGAACGTAGGAGGGTTTGCCGGGTGCCGGGACAGTTCAATGTCCATGAGTTCGGCCAACCGTTCCTTTACCAGTTTAGCTTGGTGGGCTGTAAGCCGGCCAAGTGCACTGGAGTTCCCGTCCTTTTTGTCAATGATGGCCACCCTAAAGTGGTTGGTCACCATTTTGCTGAATGTGGTTTTAGAAGAGCCTGCGGCCGGCCTCTGCCTACCTGGTCCCTTCTTGGAAACATTCCCAGGAGAGGGGCCAGGAGACGATTTCGATCGTGCTCTCTTCATAACGGGCCTTGAGGCCGGCCGGCAATCAGCACCCTGAGGCGCATGGTCGCCGGCTCGTCCTGAAGGGTCGGGTTTGTTTTGTTCGGCAGAGGTGCTGCAGGTGGCAATAGTTTTTGCTGCCTGCCTCTCTCTCTGCCTTTTTCTTTGTTGAGCCCCGGAAATTCTTTTCCGGACTCTGGGGATTTGGGGTGGATCGTTGGATCAGCGCCGAGGGTGTCCCGCGGTCGCTGGATGACGGTCGGGTGGGGCCCGCTTGACAACCACCGGTCCCGACCGGGAACGAGGTTCCGTCCCTCTGCTCCGTTGTAAATTTGTTTGGATTGTTCTCCATGGGAATTGGATTTGGGGTGTGGGATGGTTTGCCCTAAAGCCAGGTTTACGGCCGCCCGATCCGGGTCAAACGCCGACCATGGAGCCGCCCACTATGGAACAGACGCTCCATGGGTTTTTTGGGTTGGAGTGTTTTATTTTGGTCCGCGGGGGACAATTTTCCCCTACCTCCCATATCTGGAAGGCACTCCCCTATCCGCCTCCTGGGGGCGCGTCCAATGGGATAAAAACACTCCTAAATAACCCCACACGGGCTGCGTTGATGTCATCGTTTGTGTTGTTCTATCCAGGCTTTCAAGTTTGCTGCTAGATACTCCCCGACTTGTGCCCAGTTTGTTTTCTTGTGGGTCTCTGGAGGCTTGGGTCCACGATCATCTTCGATGGTCATCATCACTGGGTTGTGGTCCGAGCTGAGCTCACTAACTGATGTTAACTCAACGGAGTATCGAACATCCTTCATCAGTGCAACGTCCAGGACATCTATTATTCCTGTGGCGAGATGATGATGGGTTGGTTCTTCTGAAGCCATTACATCGATTCCGTTCTGTGTTGTGAACCTTTGAAGTATCTCCCCGTTTTTGATGTTGGCTCTGCTGCCCCACTCGACGTTTTTGGCATTAAGATCTCCGGCCACAATAACACTGTTATTGTTTATTTCGAAGATGCGTGCCAAATCTGTATCTGTGAGGGCGTCGGTTCTGGAGTAACAAGACACCAGCCTCAGAGATCCCTGCACCATGTGAATTGTTACTCCAATTCCTTCCAGCTTTTTCAACTCTCGAGTGCCTGCAGCAAAATGAGTTAGCTTTTTACAAACATAGATAGCCGTACCTCCTCCTGGGCCACTTTTTCTGCTTCTGCGGTTAAGAACATATCCTCGGAATTTGGGATCCTTAGATCTGAATGTCATCTTGGTTTCGTTCAGCATCAGTACATCCAGGTCGTTTTCCTTTGCGAAAACTTCGAGTTCGCTCTTGTTGCCTTGAAGTCCATTGCAGTTCCAGAAAACTGCCTTGATGTGCTGGCGACGAGCAGGGTTTCCTTCGTTAACTCTTCTTTCTTGGCGTCTTTCCATTGTGAAAAGAAAAAAAGAAAGGGAAACTTTACATACCATTCGTCTACGCGATCACTTCTGAAGATTTCCGATGGCTGATCTCCACATGGAGAAAGCATGTAACTGTCATCTCTGTTGATGTTTTTGGAAAATTTTTGGATTTTAATGGCCTCGCGTATCTTTCTATTAGAGTAATTGGGAATATTGGATATAATTGAAATATTATTAAAAAGAATCTTTCGTCCGGTCTCATGTTGATGTTCCGCAATGGTTGACTGCGAAAATAAACCAGACTTAAGTCTTCTTTGGTGCTCGGATATTCGCGTCTTAAATGATCGCTCCGTTTCTCCGATGTACACTGAACCACAAGAACATGAACCCTGTACACACCATTAGAACGAAAGGATGAAATTTTATCTTTGGGAGATGGGAGGAGCTGTTGGATTCTTGAGGATGATGAAAAATTGGTTTAATGTTGTGTTTTCTCAATCATTTTTCGATTTGATCTGTTACTTCGTAAACATAAGAAAGAAAGGCTTTAGAAGAAATTATTAAATTTTGTGAGGAACGAGGAGTAGGGTGAAAATGTGGTTTGATAATAGTTATCATTATTTACCATTTAATTGGTCCCTCTTGATCAAGCAGTAGTAGGTAATCAACACCCTTGAGTTTAATCTGCCCTGATAAAGCTTTTCCATCACTGAAATATCCGCATGAAACTTTTATCAGTTTTTCATCAGTTTTTATCAGAGAGCCTCCCAAAGCCCCCCAATTCGTGGGAATAAAGTCAAGATATGTGTCTAAAAAATGAATCTTGATCTCCATATTGCACGCCAAAGTTTTATACTCCAATAAAAGTTTGTTAACCAAATGTCTTTAGATGTCACTCTTATGATAAACCAAAAAAATTGCAATTAAAATTTTGAAGCATCTTCATACTAATTTTTTCAAAGCATTTAAGTTTATTGTAAACAATAAGTCTTTTGTTAATTTTCTTAATTTATGGTTCTACTACTACTACTACTTCACTTGTTAAGGGGAATTTCTCTTTGAAATATATAAAAATCAAGTTTTATCGGGACCCATTCCATCTAGAAAATTTTTGGTAAGCCTAATTTGATATGAAACGGTGGTAGAAATATACCAGAGAGCTTTACAAGTTTAAATGCTTTATAGCTTTTTATTTACAAAGTAAAGATCTGGATGTAGGACAAACTTTTTCCTAATTGTAATTTTTTTGATCCCCGGTGTCCTATTCAAATAAAAAGTACCCAAATTTTAATGATAAAAGAAACTTCAAAAAAAGAATTAATATGATCATTTTATGTTTTATTTCTGATAATTTTTTCAAGATGTAAATAATATATGGACTTAAATAAAAATGAACAGTAGTATTTGGGAATCTATAATGCACAGACCAATAGGTTTGAACATTGGTTTGAACATTGGAAACCAAATACCGGTTTCGATCTTGTTAGATCTCGTCAGTTTGGTATATCCAACTCGAATGCTAACAAATGTTCCAAGTACTAAAGAATTCACGGACGTAAAGCGGGTGACTTCTTAGTACTACCACCTATTGGTCCATAGAGAAACTATGGCCATCGCCAACAATGTCGTATGCAAGAAGAATGCAACCTAGACTACAAATTCATGCAGCCCTCCAGGCGTGTATAGTGAATCATAGGTAGCTGAACTACCAACAGTTGAAACACTGCCACCTAGAGAAGCGGTTGCTCTCTAGGAGAGTTCCCAGAAGACAAGGATTCTATAATGTTTCAACTGTTGGTAGTTCAGCTACCTATGATTCCACTATACACGCCTGAAGGGCTGCATGAATTTGTAGTCTAGGTTGCATTCTTCTTGCGGCATTTGGGAAGACTACATTCCCAAAAATAAATTTCACCTTGTCACGAGAAAACTAGGGGTGATGGAAAAAAATAAGTAGGATTTCATGATGGGGGTAGGTAATCCAATTATCTACCAGAGTTCGTGCAACAAAATCAGTGTTGACCAGTGTAATTGGGGCTGAAAAACTGAAGACAGGTGCCATTGGAAACATTTGTTTAAAGCAAGAAGTTCCAAATCTTAAAGTCTATTAGTTTTTTATTTAACGAAATAAGAAAATCAAAAACTGTTTTAGATATACGCCAACGGCTCCAGGTCTAGAATCCTATAAAATTTATGGTGCCACCGCGGCCGAAGTGCTGGTGGATATCCTTACTGGTCAACATTTGGTGCTTCGAGTTGACATAATTGAAGATACAGGAGTATCTCTAAGTCCTGATATTGATGTTGGACAACTCGAAGGTGCTTTTGTAATGGGCCTAGGGTATCATACATCGGAAGAAATTATTTTTGATGCGAATGGACAATGCTTGACCAATACCACGTGGACTTACAACCCTCCAGGAGCCAGGGATATTCCAATCGATTTTAGAATTAAGCTGCCAAGGGGAAACAAAAATCCTGTCGGGGTACTCAATTCTAAAGGTATTTCAGTTTATTAGTTGGTTAGCAAAAAGAAAATCCAAAATACTAAATATTTTTTATTTTCGGTAGTGCACGTGAATCAGAAATTTTATTAAAATAAAATAAAACATTAGAGTTTATTGACAATGTCCTCATTTTACAACTGTCATTTTTCCAAAAACAAATATTCAAATTATTTTTTAAAAACTTACTATCAATATTGTATTTTCCAAAATAATATAATTCAAACTTCGATCAATGTCAATAAAGTAAAAAAATCTTATTTTCGCAGCAAAAAATTAAGAAATCCACATTCAGAATTAAGCATATTGTTCCGGGGTACCCGTTCGATAATTAAAACCCGTAAATTGTAAACACTTTATATCAAACTTATTTCAGAACACAACAATTATGATTCACTTAACTATCTGACTATCTAACTATTTGACTATCTGACTAACTGACTTGAGGGAAAGACGACCGCGTATTTATACCGTTCTGGTTTCCAGAACGGATCTCCTACAGACCAGCCTCGTAAGCGGCGCTTATCTGCCGTATGATTTACTCTCGTGGCCGCTTCCCATAATCAAATGTTTCCACAGAGTTCCTTACACTACACAATCACTAATACAAATTTTATAACTACAGTTTGTTACAATATAATATTAGATATGATGTGTCATCGTAAATAATTATGTTTCATGTAATTTAGCGGCCAAATTGTTTTCTTGATTTTGACGAATATTGCATCCTTTCAAGATACCATTGAAAAATAATAATACGCGAAAGCAACCAATGTAATCACAGCTGATAACAACTGGTGATATAATTAGTTCCTCCGATTTCAGCTGTTGGTGAGCCGCCTCTTTGCATGTCAGTGAGTGTACCTTTGGCCATCAAGAACGCGATGGCTTCTGCAAGAATGGATTCTGATAAAAACCAGTCAAGATGGGTCCCTTTTAGTAAGAAGAAATGAAGCATCGTTAAAATCGTATCTTAATGTTTCTATATTTCAGATGGTCCACACTCCAATGAGTATATTTTTATGAATTCTCTTAATGATTTTAAACAATATGTATTGTAAAACTCCGCATGAGTGGAATTTTTGTAATATTAATCTAACAAGATTTATCATTGGGCACATTTAGGGTATTGCATTATGGACGCAATAAAAAACATTGATGTAATTAACTTGTCTTATTTGATTTTACTTAATATGATATCTAATGATAACTAATGATGATGATAACTAATCTACTCAACCTTTATGTTTAAGATTTTTTAAGGTTCGTGTCCTTCACGAAGAAGAACGCTGCCTACTTCCCGATCGGCTGTCCCTATGACCAGCCAATAACAGTACGATGCTGATCAAAACAACTTTTGATAAAATAAGATCAGCTATAAGCCGACAATTACAAAATTAAATAAGCTGTTCGTAGAGTTAGATTTCGTGTACACACGATAAAAAATGAAATGTTAAAAAAAAGTTGGGTGCAACTTCATGAATCTAATTGAAACGGAAGTAAAAAAGTAGCTGTAATTATATTTCCAAATTTAAAAGCTGTAAACAACTTACGTGTTGGTTATTTCTACATCATTTTATAGAATTCATAAACAGTAACGTAGTTACTTAGCTTTTAACTGGTTGCGTAGTGCGCATTCGTTCGAGTGATTTTACCTGGATCGTAATGCAATGACTTCGTATTTGAATATTTTTCAGTGGGGTTCTTCAACCCCGGAGCTGAAATTAGAGTAAGTCAAATTATCAATTTTTGTCTAATTGTAAAATAGCAACTTTTCAATCAAATACCTTGAGCTTAAAATTATTCATAGTAGGGCCCTTTAAAGATTAAATTAATTATGGTGAGACGGACTAGTCCTTGGTTATCTTCAAAAATTGAAATATAAATCTTGCCCCCTTGTTGCCTGAAACCAAAAAAGATTAAAAAACGCAACATAGGTTGCTCTAATGCGTTTCGAAACGCGTTAGAGCAACCTTTGTTGTGTTTTTTAATCTGTCTTAGTTTGAGGAGACAAGATTTGTATTTCAATTTTAGAAGATAACCAAAGACCAGTCCGTTTCACCAAAAAAGTGTTCGAACTTAATCCCAGAATGGAGATGTTTTTAAAATTAGTTTACAAATTTCAACTGTGCCTATAAATGAAGTTTTTAATGAAATTTTGAATTTAAGAGTCAAAATTTTAAAAATGACGATTCAAATTTGAATTTTTATGATTTAAGTTTCAAGGTTTAATAATAAGTCGAATTTGGGCTTAGCGGAGAAAAACATGAAAGTGCCAAAATGTTTAGAAAAAATAGTGTCAAAGTCAAAATTTTTGTACCAAAATTCTAATTTCGAGAAAAAAATGGAAATAACGAAATAAAAATTTAAATTGAGAGAATAAAATTAACAAAAATTGAAATTCAAAACTTGTCCCCTGCAACCAAGAACAAAATTTTTTAATCTTTCTTGGTTTCAGGGGACAAGTTTTGTATTTCAATTTTTGAAGATAACCAAGGACCAGTCCGTTCCACCCAAATTAACAAGTTGAGAAAACTTAAATTTTCTGAATAAAATTGAAGTTTAAGGAAACATTTTTTCCCTAAATTTTGGATACCTAAATAGTGTCATTTTGAGAAAAAAAAACTAAACATTGGGCTTTTCCTTTTATTCTTCAAGTTTTCTGAAATTTCAGCTTTTTCCAAATTTGAGAGAAGTCGCCAGAATTTATTACTTGAAAGAAATTGTGTATTCAGGAGTCTTTAAAAACACTATTCTTAAGTTTGTTTTATGAAAATCATCAAAGAAGCTCAAAATCTTGCTTTTTGCTAATTTTTTGACAAAATATCCTGCTCTTGCTAAAAGAACTTCTTGCCTTTTTTTGTTCTTGCAGCAAGAACAAAACAAGAACAAGAAAAAGCAAAGAGAACTTTGTGAAACACTATTTATTGACCGGAAATATTATGTTTTTTTCAATTTATTTAACATTTCTTCGGCCCAGTTTGGAAATATTTAAATTTTTTTATGGTTTGTTGACAATTTTCTAAACAGTTTTTGAAATGCGACTACGTGATATTTAAATTTATTGAAAACGTCTCTTCACAAATTCACAAATTAAGAGGTTATTTTATTTTACATAGAATAGGAATAATGAAAAATAGGAGACGAAAAATTAGATATGGAAAAAATAAAAATTTTGTTTTTTTGATAAATTAGGAAAATATAAAAAAATACATTCTATGTAAAATAAATTAACCTCTTAATTTGTGAACTGTCATGAAGTGACGTTTTCAATAAATTTAAATATCACGTAGTCGCATTTCAAAAACTGTTTAGAAAATTGTCAACAAACCATAAAAAAATTAAAATATTTCCAAACTGGGCCGAAGAAATGTTAAATAAATTGAAAAAACTATGTATTAAGTACTGGCTGCCCCCAAACAGCCATTGCGTTAGATCTTAATTAATTAACGCTGATTAAAACACTGGAGACCGGATTTTAGGCACAATTAAATAAGCTAAAAAGGTCAGCAAAATATTAAATTAGGCAAAAACGAACAGTTAAAAAAGGCATTGAAAAAGCAAAATACTCTAGATTAATAGGTGAAAACCACAATTAGCAAGAAAAACATTTATTGACAATTTTGAATATTACTTTTTTTTCCAATTACAAATTAAATATCTCTTAGTATTTTCCGTTGTAAAATTTGTGCTGCTTCGCGACAATAAATATTTGAAATTTAAAAAGTTTTTTTCTATATCAATATTTCCCAAACTCTTTTGTCATTTCCCGGTAACTTTTATCCTTCTCCTTCGTGACCCACTAAAATATTTTTTAACTACTTGAAACTTAGTTTTTGCTTTGAAAATTTCGACCACATTTTTATGTTGTAAGTCGAAATTTCACCTTTTCTTTGTAAGATTTTTTAATTTTCTTGCCCCAAAATTTCGACTTTAATCCCAAAATTTTACCTGGAAACCTCGAGTTTGATTAATCTTAAAACTGAACTCTTTTTCTCGAGGGTGTTTCTCTTAAAATTTCCGCATTTTCTGAAACTTGTTCAAGTACATCTTCGTTATATTTTTCGAAAAAGTCAATATTAAAATATATTTTCTTTTCTCAAAGTTTGGTTAAAATCTTGTTATGTTTTAACTTTCAAAGTCAAAATTTCAATAAAAAATATTGAATGTTTATTATAGCATGAAATGGTAAAGCTTTTTAAATAATTTCCGGTCTAACCTCCCAATTTTTGATGCTTAACCTAATTTTTTTTTGTAAAGATTTCTACTGTAAAAATCATAAGGTACTTTCCCAGTTTTTTTCTTTAACTAAGGTTAAAATATCATTTTCTTTTTATGTTTCACCAGCACAGAGGTGTAATTTTTTTGCGGAACTTCTCCTCTAAACTCAAAGTGGTCCCTTTCTGAAAGCCAATTTCAGCTTGAATTTTTCTCAATATCGAAATTATTTGACATTGATTCTTTATAAACTTTTAGTGAATATTAAAAAATGTTTGAACCTTAAAATAGAATGTTTTTTCAATTTATTTAACATTTCTTCGGCCCAGTTTGGAAATATTTAAATTTTTATGGTTTGTTGACAATTTTCTAAACAATTTTTGAAATGCGACTACGTGATATTTAAATTTATTTAAAACGTCACTTCATGACAGTTTACAAATTAAGAGGTTAGTTTATTTTACATAGAATAGAAATAATGAAAAATAGGAGACCAAAAATTAGATATGGAAAAAATAAAAATTTTGTATTTTTGATAAATTAGGAAAATATAAAAAAATGTTAAATAAATTGAAAAAAAAAACATAATAATTCCGGTCAATAAGGGTCTACCATGAAGAATAAGCTTAAAATAGAAATTGGAACTTTTTTCTTGAAATTTAGAAAATGGAAGTTATAATTGGTTTCCTTTCTAGAACTTTTTATAATTTTTTCGTCATAGTAGACATTTATTGTTTTTTTTTCTTTGGTGGATCGGACTGGTCCTTAGTTATCTTCAAAAATTGAAATACAAATCTTGTCCCTTAAATCAAACAAGATTAAAAAACAAAACAAAGGTTGCTCTAACGTGTTTCGACAGCCAAGCTATCATCTTCAGAAAGATACTCTCTGGAGTTGCATCTCTTTGAAGATGATACCTTGGCTGTCGAAATGCGTTAGAGCAACCTTTGTTGTGTTTTTTTAATCTTTCTTGGTTTTAGGGGACAAGACACTTATTGGTAAGCAGTCTTAAGATTATAAATTTTATTTAACGTTTGTGCGACCTAGAAAAATTACATATTTACAAACTGGGTCTCAAAAATTTCTAATAAAAATGGAAATTTCAAAGTAGGAGCTTAAAACGTATAATTTTTCCATTTTTAATATGAGTCCAATTCCACTAACACTAAACTTAATTTTTTTTGGTGGAACGGACTGGTCCTTGGTTATCTTCAAAAATTGAAATACAGAACTTGTCCCCTGAAACCAAGAAAGATTAAAAAACACAACAAAACTTGCTCTAAGGCGTTCTGGATTCAATTAAATTTAAATATTCAATTTTTAATTCCTGTCAGCAATTTTGAGAAAAATATCAAAATTTTAAATTTTCAAAAAACCAATACCTTTTGTAGTGGAAGTCCTCAATAAAAATCATACTATTGAGAAAGTTTGAATTTTGATAAAAAATCGACATTTTTAAAATTAATCAACATTTTGAAATAGAGTAGAAATTTTCATAAAAATGAAAGTTTCAAAAACAAAAAAAGCTATTTAAAATGCCAAGAATGTTAAAAACTTTAAATTTTACAAAAAGTTCAAATTTGGGGACTATTGAAATTCTGAAAGAGTTGGACTTTTCAGAAAAAAACCGAAATTTCCAAAACAAAGCTAATAATGTACAAAAAGTAAAAATAAAGTAAAAAAAGAAATATTTAAGTCAATAATTAGAAACAGTAAATTTTGAAAGAGCCAAAATATACAAAAAAAGTCGAATTTTTCTGAGTCAATTTTCAAAAAACTTGAAATTTTGATTAAAATGAAAATTTAAAAATAAAACGAAATCTTTGAAATAGAAATATCAATTTTAATAAATCTACAAAAAAAGTCAACATTTTTAGAAACACTAGAAAATTTGGAGTCAAAATTTTGGGAATAAATTGGAAAGTTGATAAAAAAGGGAACTTGTCAAAATGGAAATTTTGGAAAGACAATTTTTTTTATAAGTCGATATTAATAAAAATGTTAAAATTTTAATAAAAAGGCCGAAGTTTGAAATCAAAATTTTACAAAAATTAGATATAATGGAAGTTTTCAAATGACAAAATTTCCAAAAATCATAATTTGCATAAAAATTGAATTCTTCAGAAAAGAATAAAAATAAGGCCAAAAAGTTATCATTATTGGAAAAAAAGGACACCTTATGAAAAAAAAACGAAATTTTCATTTAAAAATTTATTTTTAATTTACATAAGCTATAAAAAAGTCGAGATTTTGAGTCAAACTACGAAACTCAGAAAATAACCATAATTTTTCAAAAATAAGGTAAAAACCTCCAGGAAGTCAAAATTTTGAGTCAAATTTTTAAAATAAGTAAAATAAAATCCGAAATTTTGAAAGATTGAAATTTTTAAAATAAGTAAAAAAATTGCAAAAAGTGCATATTTAGAAATAATTATAGAAATTTCCAAATAAGCAAAATTTGGACAAAAGGGCCAACATTTTGAAAAAAATAGAAATTTTGAAAGAAAGTGTAAATTAAAAACAGGAAACTTTTAAATGTCGAGGTTTTAAAGAAGTCGGAATTTTTAATAAATGAAAACTGCAAACACGTTAAAATTTTTTTAAAAGTCGATTTATTTGAAATCTAAATTTTTCAAAAAAATAGAATTTCTTTAAAAAAATTTATAGGCAAAATCATCAAAAAGATTGAGGCTTTCAGTCACAGAATTTTCAAAACAAGTAAAACGAATTTGAACAAAGTTGGGATTTGCAATCGACAGTTAATTAAAAAAAAACAGAATATTCAAAAACAGAAGAAAAATAAAATTTTTGCTAGAATGTTAGTTATGTAAAAAAGTGAAGATTCTTAACAAAAAGTCTAAATGTGAAACAAAAATTGTTTCAGAAATTAATTTTTTAAACAAAGTTAAAATTTTAAAAGATGTCGAAAAAAAAAAGTTGATATATATACAGTTTAAAAACGCCACCCGTTAAAGCATTAATTAATTAATTAATTAAAGATAAATATAAATATAAATAACAATAACAAAACAAAAATAAATAAATGATCTACTTTAAGGTTTTAACATTTCGGAAAGCAACTGGCAAAGAAAATGCGAATCAATACGAATGGAATTATTTTTAGTTACTTACACGAAAATGAAGAAAAAAAAAAGACATTCATTTTTAGCATTAGTGTAAGCGTTTGAACCCAGTGGTACATATACATATACAAAATATTTTGATTAGACTTTGTCTCGTTAAATATAAAGGTTACATGTATTATTTTAAATAGGTACATGATACCATAATACCATACATAATATTGATGTCCTCTAAAGCTAAGATCATTTATGTAAATTGTTTTTTAATGAATGCGGGGTACTACTTATCTAAAAAAAATGCAAGTTTTTTATCAGGTTTAAAGTCGAAAAGATGTCATTAGTTTTATTTTTTGTTATTTAGTTCATGCTGATGAAACTGATTTTGAATAATGTTTTATATACAGGATGAACCATAAATAATAATATAATAATAATAATAATAATATAATAATAATAATAATAATAATAATAAATAATGGTACACAGAGCAATGGTGGATTTTTCGAATAAAAATAATGTGATTTAGCTACATTTACCTTATACCAAAAGTTGATATTAACAGAGATTCAGGGTGGCAAAGTTGAAAAAAAATTTCGATTTTTTCGTATAATTATGGAATGAATTGTAATATAGGCACGAAATTTGGCACAAGGAGGTTTCTGAAGTCGACAAACTTTAATTTGCTAACATATTACCAATAGTGGATAGGAGGCGCTACCTGCGCTATCCTGCATAATTCTAAATCATCATAACTTTTTTGTGCACCCACGTATATTAGTTTCAAATGGGTTATTTTATTTATCCATGTTCTTTACGTTAAAAAGGCGTACTTTCTAAAAGTTGATACGAGCAACCGTTTCCAAGATATTTGCCTTTAAAGCTTGACGTGCCTTGCTTTTAAATTACTAACAAGGAAAGGTCGCGAAGTGTCCGGCGCCGATTTTGCTAATTTTTGGATATGTTTTAAAGGACCAAAATCTAAGAGACACGTATTTTTTTTATCGGCTGATAAACGGTTTTAAGGGTAGTTTTACCCCCTCAAAGTTGAGGTAAAAAATGCAGATTTTGCTGTTTCTCGAATACCACAAATGATATTTGAGTCGTTTATTTTTCCAAAAGTTTTGCTTTGACGAGAAATAAAAGAAAAAATATTTTCCAAAATTTTCTCACCCCCTCATGGGGGTAAACTACCCCATTTAGAAGTTATTTAATCATAAAAATGGTAATTACGTCAGCAAAATTTTGAAAAAAATATATGTTATTTTATACACCAAAACTAATTTTTTTTTTTTGGGATTTTGTCGAAAAAAAAATTTTTGGGGGTAAACACCACTTACACGAATACGTATATGATAGGATGTATTTTTATGATTTTTGTTTTATTTTTTTTCTGAAGCGAAGTATTTCGACGAGAAACTAAAAAAATGTTTTAAGATTTTTTTGGTAACCCCTCATCCCCACTCTCCACCCTTCTCTTATAGGAGGGTGAGCTATCTATTTAAAAAACTGGAAAATTCGAGATTATTAGGATCCCTCTACTATCTATATACACCAAAAGAAAAGTTTACAAAAATTTTTTAACCCTACCCCTCCTGATAGGTGTAAATTACCCCTTACGAAATTTTTAATTAACAAGAAAATAGTCATTATAACAGCTAAATTTTGAAAAATAAATGTTATTTTATACCTCAAAATTAATTTTACTTTTATTTGGGTTTTGGTGAAGGAAAATATTTTAGGGGTAAACACACTTTAGGTCAAACACGTATATAATAGGATGTATTTTTATGATTTTTAATTCGTTTTTTATCTGAAACGAAGTATTTCAACAAGGAATTAGAAAATTAATTTTTTTGAACTTTTCCAGTCATCTCTCTTCCCCTCTCTCCACCTTACCTTACCAGAGGATGAGTCATCTACTTAAAAAATCGGAAAGTTCAATATCATTATGATCTCTTTTTATACACCGAAAAAAATCCTAAACTTTTGCATCTTCGTAAGGGGGTTAACTACTCCTTTCTGAGGTTCTTAAGTATTCAAAAAATTGTTATTATAACAGCAAAATTTTGAAAAAAAAAACACTATATTTGATAACCAAAACTTATTTTATTGAATTTTTTTGGGGTTTGTTGAAGAAAAATTTTTGGGGTAAACACCCTTAAGAGCAAATATGTGTATAAAATATCTATATAAAAACTGCGGTCAGTTGTCTGAACTTTATAAAAATTTAGAAGTTTTGTATATTAGATATACCTACACGAGAAATATGGGAATTTACCAAAATATTTAATTGTATATTATTATGGCGGTAAAGATATTCGTTTCTTTTTTTCCTGGAAATAAATATTTCAACAAGAAACAATAAAAATAATTTTTCCGAATTTTTCCAGCCACACCTCGCGTCCTATTTCTATCAGAAGGATAAGTCACCTGGGATGGGAAATGCAAATATTTAAAACCTTTCTAAACTCTGTTTTTGGTATCTAGAGAGACAGCAATGATCTCGAATTTCCAGTTTTTCAAGTAGATAGCTAACTGGCTCATTCTACTGGTATGCCAACACGAAGGGTGGGAACGATAGAACCTAAATTTAAAAATAATATTTTTCTACCTTCTTTAAAATACATTGTTTCAAAAATAACGAACCGAAAATTATACAAATATATCTCCTATTGTATATAAATATTTGCGTTAAGGGTGTTCACCCCCAAAATATTTTTCTTCACCCAAACCTAAATACAGGTAAAATTAATTTTAATGTATAAAATAACATTTATTTTTCAAAATTGAGCTGTTATAATGACTATTTCCTTGTTAATTAAAGATTTCATAGGGGGGTAATTTACTCCTATTAGGAGGGGTGGGGGTAAAAAAATTTGGTAAACTTTTTTTCGTGCATAAAGGTAGTAGATGGATCATAATAATCTCGAATTTTCCGGTTTTTTAAGTAGGTAGCTCAGCCTCCTATGAAAGAATGGTGGAGGGAGGGGACGAGGGTGTACCGAACAAATCTTAAACAATTATTTTATTAGTTTCTCGTCGAAATACTTCGCTTCAGAAAGTACATCCTATCATATACGTATTCGTGTAAGTGGTGTTTACCCCCCAAAAAAATTTTTTTTGACAAAATCCAAAAACAGGTAAAATTAGTTTTGATGTATAAAATAACATATATTTTTTTCAAAATTTTACTGACGTAATTACCATTTTTATGATTAAAAAACTTGTAAATGGCGTAGTTGCCCCCATGAGGGGGGTGGGAAAATTTTGAAATTTTTTTTCTTTGATTTTTCGTCAAAACAAAACTTTTAAAAAAAGAAACAACTCGAATATCATTTTTGGTATGTGAGAAACAGCAAAATCTGCATTTTTTGCCCCAACTTTGAGGGGGTAAAACTACCCTTAAAACCGTTTATCAGCCGATAAAAAAAAAACGTGTTTCTAAGATTTTAATCCTCTAAAACATATCCAAAAATTAGCAAAATCGGCGCCGGACACTTCGCGACCTTTCCTTGTAAGATATTAAATTTTCAAGTAGGCTTGAAAGAAAGTAATTATAAGACAGGTTTGAAACTAATTTATGTCAAATATTACTTTGTTGATAATATTATTACCTAAATTTTAAAAATTTCTATAAAGAAAATCCAAAAAATTAAGACGTAATTTATTTTCTAACATAGGGATGTAAGATATGAACTCTGAGTCGGCACAAGAAAATTTTAATAGTCTGGGTGGTCAAAGTGGATATTTGGAGATGAATTTCAATAAAAGACAGCCAGATTTTTAATTTTTTTCAACCCTTTTACATAAAAAAGGTTATTTCCCACAAACTTATTTTTGAAAATAAATTTTGTTTTGGTGTTTTATGTAAATTTGCTATAGAAATTTAAAAAATATGTGTAATAATAATGTCAGTAGAGTAATATTTGATATAAACTATTTTAGAGTCAGTTTTATTACTTTTATTTTGAAACCTACTTCGAAAAATTCACATTTACGTAACTCAAAATAAACGTGCAGCAAACTTTGAAGGTAAATATCTTGAAAACGGTTGCTTGTATCAACACTTAGAAAGTATAAATTTTTTACGTAAAAAATATAGGTATATAAAAAAACTATTTAAAATAAGTGTACATAAAGACACAAAAAAGTTATAATGCTTTAGAATAATATAAGGTAGCACAGCTGGCGCCCCTAAGAGTTACTGACAATCTGTAAGCAAATTTAGAATTTCTTGAGCAAAGAAACCCCCCTATACCAAATTTCTTGTCAATAGTGAAATGTTTTCATCAGTTATGCGAAAAAATCACAATTTTTTTTTCAACTTTGACATACTGTATCTCTGTTAATATCAATTTTTGGTGAAAGGTAAATGTGGCTAAATCACGTTATTTTTATGCGAAAAGTCTACTATTGCTCTATGTACCATTATTTATGGTGCATTCTGTATATAACAGTGATTGTCTACGACTGTCGCCGCCTCTCCGTTCCAAATTTCCAATCTCTTCTGTCTTGACACATATCCTTCCCTAAATTCCTTGCTTCGACAGCTTCTTATTTTTCTAAATTTAATTTAGTCGCAAAGGGTAACCTCATTATGATTTCAAAGCACTGCGAGAAGAATGCGGAAACAAGGATAAATTACGATAAAACGTCTGCTTAAACAAGGATAGGTTATAATCTTTGGGAAAATTCCCTTCGGTAACAAGTTCCATAGTTTGGAAGTTCTATAGAAAAAAAATTCACAGATTTCGCAATCCTTGCAACCAACGGAGACGTTGGAAATGATAACACCAAATAGAAACATAATTAACACTTTATTTAACATACAAGGTTATACAGGGTATTTACAAATTTCAAAGACAACGCTTTGCAGTTAATTCGGAATGATAAATAAATACGAATTACGAAAAAATAAAAAATGTTTACTTTTCGAATTGCAGACTTTCAAAGACGTTATAAAAAATAATTTAATTAATAATTTCATAACCTCTTTACCGATCGTGTTGAAATATGAAACCTTTATTTATTTAGATTATTAAGGCTAGAATCTTAGGCACGTAGCCAGGGGGGGGGTCCAAGTGGTCCGGACCCTCCCCGAAATGAATATTCCCCAAAAAATTTACGATGATACGAATTGAAATATCAGTAGAAAAACGGCTGATTGTATATTTAAGCATGTAAATAATTTTCGAAATTGCCAACTATTGAGCTTATGATAAGCAAAATAGCCATGTAGACATTTTAATAAAAATTGGCAATGAGCTCAAGGCTTCCCAATACATGCACCAACCCTTTTACAATTTAATATTGACACTTAGCAGTAGGGTGCGTTCAGTAATTTCAATTTTTTATTATCATAAATTTCGACATTCCTGACATATGTATGCATGGAGTAGAATTTTCGAGAAAAAAGTCGAAATTTTGAGTTTAAAGTCGACATTTTACAAAAGCATAGGAAGGCATTGATTAAAAAAAATTATATTTAGAAATTTCGACATTTTACAAAAGCGTAAAAAGGACACTGATTTTTAAAAAAAATGTTTAGGGATTTCGACTTTTTTTGTCAAAAATTCGGTTTTTTTTAAACTTCGATTTTTTTCTCGAAATTTCGGTTTTAAACTCGAAATTTCGACTTAACACTCGAAATTTCGACTTTTTTTTTCTAAAATTCGACTTTTTTCTTGACATTTCTACTTTCTTCTTAAAATTCCGAGACTAATGTCGAAATTTCGACTTTAATATCGACATTTTTTTCGAATAAGTCAAAATTTCTACACTATGATCAAATTAGGCAGATGACAGTTGCGTCCCTCCACTCCTCTTTCCCAACAATCTTAACAGTTTGTAGTAGGGTGCGTCCAATTATTGCTATTTTTAGTTAGCAAATGTTGATCTTTTTTTTTAGAAATTTCGAGATGAAAGTTGAAAATTCGAGAAAAAAATCGAAACTTCGTGATTAAGATGAAAATTTCGAAAAAAAGTCGGAATTTGAAAAAAAAAAAGTCGAAATTTCGAGAAAAAGATAGAAATTTCAAGAAAAAAGTCGAAGTTTGAGAAAAACGTAAGTCGAAATTCCGACAAAAAAGTTGAAATTTGAGAAAAAAGTCGAAATTTCTAGAAAAATAGCAGACATTTTGAGTTTAAAGCCGAAATTTCGAGAAAAATGTCGAAATTTCGATATTAAGGTTAAAATTTCAAGAAAAAAGTCGATATTTGACAAAAAAGTCTAAAATTGAGAAAAAAAAAACGAAATTTCGAGAAAAAAGTCGAACTTTTCAGATTAAGGCCGAAATGTCGAGAAAAAAGTTGAAATTTGAAAATAACGTCGAGATTTCGAAATATTTCGAGCAAAAATTCGAAATTTAAGAATAACGTCGAAATTTCGAGAAAAAAGTAGAAATTTCGAAATGTTTCAAGCAAAAAGACGAAATTTCGAAATGTTTCAAGCAAAAAGACGAAATTTCGAGAAAAAAAGTCGAAATTTTGATATTAAGGTTAAAATTTCGAGAAAAAAGTCGATATTTGAGAAAAAAGTCTAAAATTGAGAAAAAAAAACGAAATTTCGAGAAAAAAGTCGAACTTTGCAAAAAAATCGAAATTTTGATAAAGAAAGGTCGAAATTTCGATAAAAAAAGGTCAAAATTTTGAGTATAAAGTCGAAATTTTGAGAGAAATGTCGAAATTTCTATATTAAAGTCAAAATTTTGAGAAAAAAGTCGATATTTGAGAAAAAAGTCGAAAATTAAAAAAAATCAAATTTCGAGAAAAAGTCGAACCTTTCAGATTAAGATCGAAATTTCGAAAAAATAGTCGAAATGTCGAGAAAAAGTCGAATTTTCTAGAAAAAAAGTCGAAGTTTGAGAAAAACGTAAGTCGAAATTCCGAGAAAAAAGTCGAAATTTGAGAAAAAGGTCGAAATTTCTAGAAAAATAGTCGACATTTTGAGTTTAAAGTCTAAATTTCGAGAAAAATGTCGAAATTTCGATATTAAGGTTAAAATTTCGAGAAAAAAGTCGATATTTGAGAAAAAAGTCTAAAATTCAGAAAAAAAAACTAAATTTCGAGAAAAAAGTCGAACTTTTCAGATTAAGGCCGAAATTTGGAGAAAAAAGTTGAAATTTGAAAATAACGTCGAAATTTCGAAATATTTCGAGCAAAAATTCTAAATTTAAGAATAACGTCGAAATTTCGAGAAAAAAGCAGAAATTTCAAAATGTTTCAAGCAAAAAGACGAAATTTCGAGAAAAAAAGTCGAAATTTTGATATTAAGGTTAAAATTTCGAGAAAAAAGTCGATATTTGAAAAAAAAGTCTAAACTTGAGAACAAAAAAATCGAAATTTTGATAAAGAAAGGACGACATTTCGATAAAAAAGGGTCAAAATTTTGAGTATAAAGTCAAAATTTTGAGAGAAATGTCGAAATTTTTATATTAAAGTCAAAATTTTGAGAAAAAGGTCGATATTTGAGAAAAAAGTCGAAATTTCGATAAAAAAGGTCGAAATTTTGAGTATAGAATCGAAATTTTGAGAGAAATGTCGAAATTCTGATATTAAGGCCAAAATTTTGAGAAAGAAGTCGAAATTTGAGAAAAAAAAACGAAATTTCGAGAAAAAGGCAAAGTTTCGAGAAAAAAATCAAATTTTGAGAAAAAAGTCAAAATTTCGGGAAGAAAGTCGAAATTTTGAGAAATAAATTCGAAATTTAAGAAAAAATCTAAATTTCGAGAAAAAAGTTGAAATTTCGAGCTTAAAATCGAAATTTAAGAAAAAAAAGTTGAAATTTCTTAAAATGACATTTTTTTAATCGATGTCTTTCCTACGCCTTTGTAACATTTCGAAAAAGTGGAAATTTCCAGAAAAAAGTCAAAATTTCCAAAAAGAGTCGAAATTTTGAGAAAAAAGTTTAAATTTGAGAAAAAAAGTCGAAGTTTGAGAAAAAAGTCGAAATTTCTAAACACAACATTTTTTTTAAATCCCTTCTACGCCTTTGTAAGATTTTTGATTTAAAAATTGAAATTTTAACTTTTTTCAAATTGATGTTCTTTCTACTCTCTTGTAATTTTTACTTCAAAAAAAAAGTCGATTCTTGATCGGTGATAAGTTAAATACGTAAACCCAAAATAGATATTAGGAAATTTTTCTTTGGTTTTACGTTTTTATTTGTCAAATTTATATAATGTTAAGGTCACTAGATTTTATTCTTCACTTTTACTAATTAACAAAATGAAAAAATAAAATAAAATAAAAGAAACGAATACGTAAAAGTAATTGATGTATGTTCTTATATTTTCTGAAGAGTGGGGGGGGGAGTTGGATCCCCCCGAACGAAAATCCTGGCTACGTGCCTGCCGACACCCCTTGAAATTCGCCACGACAATTATCTCTGTGTCTTGGAAGTAGTAAATAATAATAATTACATAAAATATGTATTGATTTCCAACAATACGTATTATGTTTAGTTTTTTTTTATAGCTGTTTAAAATGTCGTTAAGGCTGACTGTGTTGAAAGTATTTGCGGATGTCTCTTACACCACATGAATTTTATGGCCCTTCACAGTTTGTTTGAACTCCCTGGTTGGATAAGTGATACATTTCAGAAATTTGTCATTCCGACAAGTGGTTCTTAGATATTCTGTCATTCCTATTTTTTTCAAGTTTAAGAATAATTTTATTGACACTGAATGTGCCTTCTTTCCTTTTTGAAAGGCAACCTTACAATGAATAGACCACAGGGTGCTCGTAAGTAGTAATTGTCTTGAAAGTGTTATTCCTGGCCTTTTCATCTTGAGATAAAAGTATTTTGTTTTCAGTTTCCTCTTGATCCTAAAATTTATTGCCCCGGTCATGTAATTGTTCTTCCTCACAAGAATTTATAGTCTTTGAATTGCATGTCATATTTTTGTTTCTTTGAATGGACTTTTAAATGACCAGCTGCATTCAACCCAATTTGGTTTCTTGAAAAGGAAGTTAATTTTTTCTGATTTCGATGGAATTTCTAATTACTTCCAAAATAAACTTGTTTCAGTTAATAAATCTATTTAGATTATTTCGCATTGAAATCAGGATCATGGAAAAAAACATTAGAGGGTAGTTGAATGGCAAATTTATCAATCTTAAAAACTGAGGTTGGTTCTGTTATTTTGTTTATCATATTCCAGATCATACGTGAAGTCGTTTAGATGTGATTTTATTCATATGTTACATTACTTCAAACTCTTTTAAAGAAAATTGCAATTTTTTAACTAATGCTGAAGTAATGATGTTCGCTTGACACCCTGGATTTAACAATGCTGGACATTGTTTAAGGTTATTGCACCTATTTTTAATTAAAACTAGAGCTGTACTAGTTGTACTGACTGCCATTTTCGCTTTGCATGATCGTTTAATTTTTCCGCTCTTATGGGAATAATAAATAAAATTAATTACCTTTTTTGCCAAAAACTCTAAAACCTTTATTACAGTTAATTAGTTGTCTTAGACCGGGTTGTGTGGTTCTTGTGAATTAAAAAATGTTTAGGACGGTTGTGACCTGTTCTTTTATTTTAAAGCGGTCTTGCAGCAACTCTATTGCATAATTAATTAATAATAATAATAATTAGCTGATAATGACAATGATTCAATAACGTCACTTGAATCTCCTTCCACAGAATCGCAAAGATAATGAAATTTCTTAATATTAAAAATACGCTTGTCGTAATGAACTGACCACTTAAACGAATCTAAAAACAAAAATGGGAAGCGAATAGGGCTTTAAATTAGCAACAAATATGGTATTTAATTATCTCGAGCCGTTTAATAATGACAGAGTGAGTCTGATTGAGTTAGTAAAATTCAATTTATGTCAGTTAAAATTTTAACGGATGTTCAAATGAAAAAATCATCAAGTGTGCTCTAAGTTTTTAAGAAGAGAACGTAGCGAACCCTGCATTCGATTACTTATTGATTATTTTGGCCCTTTATTTATCCAGAGAGGTTAAAATTTTCTAACCTAAAAAACTCGTTTAGAAATCTATTTTACTCCTATTTTTACTCTTCTTTACAAAATTATGCGTTTATGCTTTCAAAATAATTATAAACACAAATTTTGGACTTTTCCCAAATTTAATAATTTTTTCCACAATTTCCAATTTTTTAAATTTTTACATTAAAATTGCAATTCTTGTGTTTTTTCTTAAAACTTCGGATTTCAAACGGATTCAAAATTTAAACATGTCTTGCGAGTCTAGCCCAAGATATTGCATTAAAAAAATAAATAGAGAGTATTTTCTTGAAATTATGACTTTTTCACAAAATTCTTCAACCTTTCAAAATGTCATTTATTTTTCTTGAACTGTCAATAAATATTAACGTTTTGTTTAAAATTTTCATGTTAAATAATAAATTGTAAATATTTTTAAAGATTTTGACTTATTTTCGAAATTGCGACCTCAGCCTAAAAAATTCTTAAAATTATTAATATATAAACTCGAAAACTCAAGATTTTTTATCGAAATTTTGTAATGTCAACTTTTTTTTCGAAATTTAAGATCCCCTTTTTTATTAAATCATGAGTGGCGGGGTTTCCTCAAATTTTAAAATTCCAAAATTCAAACTTTACTTTCTACTCTTATTTCCAACAGTAACAAAGGTTTCAACCAGTGTTAAAGCTTAAATTTTTTATTTTTAAGGTTTTAAATTTAATCAAGACTTTTTTTTTAAGAACATAAGTCATTATTTAAAATCTTGACCTTAAATGAAATATTTTAATATTTTTCAAATTATTTTGATTTAGTTGCAACATTTTATCTTTAACCTTAAAATGTCGACATATGTTTTGAAATTTTGGAACATTTATGAATTTTTTGAAATCCTGGAATATTTTCCTAAAATTGTCTATTTTTTTACTGTTTTTCTCGCAACTTTTCTGAATTCAAAATGTTGGCCTTATTTAACTATTTTTTTATTTTCGTCCTTAATATCGAAGTATTCGATTTGAGATTTCGATTGAAAACTTGAATATTCAAATATTTTTCTTTTGACTTTTTTCCATTTTTAAGGTTATTTCTGTTTATCTTTTCTAAATTTACAGTTTCCATTAGCCAAGTTTCTACTGAAAGATTATTTTTTAAATTGAAATATACTCGTATAACCAAATAGACTACGAAATAATTTAAATCAAAATAATATTAAGGCATCTATGCTCATGGCCCTTGAAAGAAATATTTTAGTAAAAAGCGAAAACAATGAAATATTAAAATATATTTAATCTACAAGCAAAAATTTGTCAACTTTATTGTAAAAATAATTTACATTTATTTGAGCCCTAAAAATTATAAGTGCAGATATTTTACCACATTCGTTTACTGAGTACTTCAAGGTTTTCAAGACAATACGTGAATTGGATTTAGGGTAAGAGTTTACAGCATAATAATGGAATTATAACCCCTCAGTTAAGGGCCGCTGACTTGGGTAGCCCGTGTAAACTTCAGAACTTTTAAGTTTGAGCATCTTTACATGCTCACGATACCGCCTATTTTGTTCAGTTTTTGTTAGCTGTGTTTTCGTACTTAACTCACTAGATTCTCTATTTTCAATCTCTCGTAAACGTTTTTTGGCTCTCGATATGTCTTACATTTTTCGCTATTTTTCGTACTCTTAATATCCATAGCTGATAGCCTTATCCAATGAAACGTCACTGGATTAAATGAATATGGTGCACTGCGGTGAACTGTAAACTTAACATTCTCCCATAGTTTTCACGCCGGTCTCTCGACGCCAAGAGCGCTCGACTGGCGAGTATGTCAAAGCGAGCGACACCGTACACTCTCAAGCTTGAACGGAAACCCGAAACTTCACCCCATATCTCAACATAAACATTTCCAATGTTAAAAGTCCCCGCAGACAGAAGTCGTCACTGTGTCAAGCTGGACAGCACAGGAATTTGCTGTCTCCGACTATCTTGTACGCCTCAAGAATCTTGCCTTTGGGGGGATCAATCCTATTAGTTCCTGCGAGCATCTTCCATGATAGTAATTGTAAAAAAGAGACAAGTCACCAACCATCCGCCTGTGCTCTAGAGTTACGAGATAATCAGTCAAACTCTCGTCGATCATTTAGGCAAATCGCTCTTGTTTGAATTGAATCCAAAAGAGCTTAAATGTGCTTTGAGGCTGAACTCCAAACATGAAAACAGTATTCTAGTGTTGATCTAATTTGAACTTTGTATAGTGTGAGTAGCTAATGAGACATCATCTCGCCAGCTTCTTCTGGGTCATACTCTTTTACTTTTTTCTGGAGGTATCATCTAACACTTTTCTTGGCCACCTTGTTTCGCTCATTCTTTATGTATGTATGAACAAAGGTAATTGTTTTTACTCTATGTCGGCAATAATGTCTCTCTCGATGTTAATATGCCTTCTTATTTCCACATTTCTTATCCTTTTGAGTTTTGATTTCGACTGCTTCTTCTGAAGAAGTCTAACTTTGTGGCCAGCATTTTTTTCCTATTAATTTTATTTAGATCCAATGCCGCTGCACCATATGTTACAATACTCTTAACGATTGAGTTGTAAATGCGTATTTTGGTTCCTCGCCTGATATTTCTTTCCCAAAGTATGGAATTCAGTGCTCCAATGCTATTTCTACCCTTCCTTCAATTTCCTCTTTACTATTCCATAGTTTATTAAAGATGACTCCCAAGTATCTAGCTTTATCGACGTTTTTTATTGTTTCATGTTCCAGAGGAAAGTTGCTGCTATTATCGTTGCCTAGTTAGGTATTCGTAAATTTTTATGCAATTAGTATTTAAATGTCTTAGTAGTTGCTTGCCTCGAAAGGGAAAGCAACACCGAAAGTAATAGTCCAGTCTTCTACAGCTCAGATATTAAAAGCGTCTTCGACAGATCATTTAGGGACTTTCAGTGTTTTTTGATGTTCCAAAATGACATCATCTTTACCAAAGGACTTCCTTTGGTAAAAATGTTCAATCCTAGGACTCGGAAAACTTGCATGGACTTAAATCTAAATTTAAAAGTTAACTATATTGCACAGCTTTATTATGAGACAGACCTCAAGTTTTGAAAAGATTTTTGAAGTGATGATATGATTTTTTTAACAACTCCCTAAAATAGTGGCTTCCTCATTTATTAATGAGACACAAATCCCTTGTGGACCACCTTCGAAGTTTCACCACATTAAATCAGCATGCCTTCAATTTTCCATTCATCCATTTTGGCTCTTATTGGCTTTGATGAAGTTGGAGTGTGCTATTAAAGGGCCACAAGCTTTGTACCCAAAAATCCAAGGCTCATCACCAGCAATGATGTTATCAAAATTGGGAGCGATTTTTAATCTTCCCAAGGCATCAAATATTCGAGGTTAAAATCAAATTTTCGAGAATAGTTGAAAATTTAAGTTTAAGTCAAAAAAATCGTCTCAAAGGTATGCATTTTTGACCTAACCAGTGACTTTACACTTAGAAAGACAAAATTTTTTTCATCTATAACGTTTTTAAATTATGTGCTCCTATATCAAAAATATGTCCGGACATTCCTGATGTTTAATAAGTTGTTTAATTTGGTAACTAAAAAAGATGTCCATAGTTAATAATTACGTGGACTAAGTAGTTAGGAACCACTGATCATAACAAATTATCTGAAAGATAAAATATTTAATGTAAAACATATTATTGAAATAGTATGATAAAAAGCTCATTTTCCTTCGAATGCATTTTAACTATAGCCCAATATATTAATTATTGTAACGCCGCCTTGAATTTTATTTCAGGTCTCAACCCATAAAGTTCCACATTCTTGGAAAGGAACATACAGGTAAGATGCGATAATAAAACTATTTTAAATCTAACATAATCAACTGCAAGCAATTATATCCATAATTTAAAAACGCTAGAAAATTGACCGCGATAAAATTAGGATTACCGTATTTAGTTATATAATTAATTTTTCCTGTGCTTTATTAATAGCTAATAATAAAACTATTATGGAAATTATTCTAACTCCCCAGAAAATTATATATGCCGGGAATGCATAATGATGTACTTACAATTGTATTTGCTGGTAATGATATGTAAATAATTTCAATTGCCTATAAAAAATTCTAAATACTGAAGAGGCGAAACTCCTCGAAATAATATGGCACAAAATACAAGTTTATTTAAATAGAAGAGAATGGCATAAAAGAGAAGTTTATTTAAATGAAAAAGGTGTCCAGAAAAGGTCCAAAGTTATGTCATAAGATCAAGAAAAATCAGTATTTATAAAACAGTCGAATTTAAAAATGTCGATAAAAAAAGTTGAAATTCCAGGGTTTGAGTTTAATGTCTTAGGTCAGGATGATCGTCATACCAGAGGCGAAACTTTCGAAATGAAAAATAGTACAAAAGACAATATTTTTTATACAGAAGAGCTCGATAACTCAGTATGTTTACCAAATCAGAGGCGAAACTGTTCTGAAAATAATCAATCCCAAACACACGGACACCCAATTACTCAAACACACAAACACCCAATCACCCAAACACAGTGTTGTTAATTTTGATTAGTGGAATAGCTTTTAGGCAGGATGCTGGATTCTTTTAATATTTTGCATAGAGAAACTTCTTACTGCATGACTAACTGTTTATTAATTAATTATTGATTGACATTAACATTTTTAGCAAACATAGAAAAAAGCAATGCCAACCTAAAGAAAGTAAATAGTTCAAATATTGATTTGGAATTTCACAACACCCCCCCTCAATTCAATATTTTTACTACCCCCAACAAAACGCGAAGTTTTTCAAACTGTGTCGCTTTAAGTCCTTTAGTTAGAATATCCGCTATCTGTTCCTTAGTCCAAATATGTTGCACGTTTATTTGATTTGAGAGTTGTAGGTCTCGAACAAAATTATACTTTACATCAACATGTCACAGTCTTTGGTGTTCTCGTCTGTGCAATATGTGAATACACGACTGTCTTCGTATATAGTCGCCTTTTCTAGCCCAATATCAAAGTCCGTTAACAGTCCTCTTAGCCAAATAAATTCTGTGGCTGCTGAAGCCAGTGCAACATATTCAGCCTCAGTTGATGATAGTGCAACTGTAGTTTGTTTTCTTGTTGTCCAACTTACAATTGCGCCATAAAGTTTAAATAGAAATCTAGTTGTTGACTTCCTTGTCGAATCACTAGCCCAATCGGAGTCAGCATATCCAATTAGAATTTCGTCAGACTGCGTAGTATTGTACAATAGTCCAAAGTCTTGCGTTCCTCGTAAGTAACGAAGGATCCTTTTCAGACATTCCAATGAGTCTCTGTTGGTTCATTCTGGAACCTACTGTAATAATTTACAGCTGCGCTGATATCTGGTCTTGTGTTTAACCCTCAGATACATTAAACAACCAATTAGTTCTCTGCAGGGTTTGTCGGTTACTGTACTTTCTTGGTTTTCGGAATTCATATATCCAAAGGAGTTTTACTTGAGTTGCAGTTGGACATTCCGAATCGTCTCAGTAAGCTCTCTACATAATTTTTCTGATTCGGAAATAAACCGTTTCCAGTAGATTGAATTTTAATGCCCAGAAATAATCGAACCTTTCCTATATCTGTCATATTAAATTCGGTCTTCAATTTTTCTTTAAGTTCAATCAACTCGTTATTATTATTCCCAGCAAGAATGATGTCATCTACATAAAGTAACAGATAAAGTTTCGAATTTGCAGTTAACTTCATGTATAAACACATGTCGAATTCGGAACGTTTGAAGCCAATTTTTATTACAAAGTCATCAAATCGGCCATTCCAAGCACGAGGGGCTTGTTTTAAACCATAGAGGGATTTGTTTAATTTGCAAACAAGGTTCGGATTCTTCTCAAATCCTTCAACTTGCTTCATGCATATTTCTTCTTCGACTTTCCCATGAAGAAATGCATTCTTCACATCTAGTTGAACAGATTCTAGTTTGTTTTTGTCAATTACCGCAAGTAATACTCGTAGAGTTGTTAAGCGAGCAACAGGAGTATAAGTTTCGTTGTAGTCAAAACCTTTCCTTTGCGAACAACCTTTCACAACTAGCCTTGCTTTGTATCTATCTATGTTTCCGTCTTCATCTCTTTTTATTTTGAAGATCCACTTATTTTCAATTATTTTTCTTCCAAGAGGTCTTTCCACAAGGGTCCAAGTATTATTGTTTTCTAAAGATCTCATTTCTTCTTTCACAGCTTCATACCAATAACTCTTGTCCTCTCTTTTCTCAATATCTTGGAAATTTTCTGGAACATCTTCCACAAAAGCTTCAGCACTTAGAGCTAATGTCGTATATTCATCTAGATATGCAGGTGTTCTTCTTGTTCGATTACTTTTTCGTATATTTTCCGATTTTTTCTCATCAGTTTCCACTGTTTCTTCCATCATTTTCGATTTTGATTTCCTCATTTGTCTCCGTTTCTGATTCACTTTCTACAACAGCTTCTGTGTCGGATACACTAATATGCTCAGCTGGAGTTTTATGAACAGTTTCATTTCCTACAAAATCAGAAATAGTTTTAAATTCATCAAATACTACGTCACTTCCATAAATAATTTTTTGTTCTGTCGGACAACACAATCGATAACCATTTGGACAATACCCGACAAAAATACATTTCTTTGTTCTTGATTCAAATTTCCCTCCCACAATTTCAGTAGGAATGTGTAGATATGCAATGCACCCAAAAATTCTTATTTTCTTCAAATTTGGTTTTGTACCGTACCATCCTTCTGCAGGAGTTTTTCCTTCTAGTGCTCTGGTTGGACTTCGATTTATTAGGTAAACAGCTGCCATAACTGATTCCGACCACAAACTCTTTTCAAGTTTTGATTCGAGTAACATACACCGAGCTTTTTCTATTATAGTGCGATTCATTCGTTCTGCAACCCCATTATGTTGTGGAGTATAGCGAATAGTGGTTTCCATCTGTATTCCTTGCTGTTTAAAATGGTTCTTCATCTCATTTGATAAGTACTCCCTTCCATTATCACATCTAAATCAACTGATTTTCATATTAAAATGGGCCGTAGCCATTGCTTCATATGCCTTAAAGTAGTGAAACACTTCCGACTTTGATATCAATATGTAAACCACTGAAAAATATGTATAGTCATCGATAAATTCTAAAACATACCTCTTTTCATTATATGATTCAGGAGTAATTGGACCAAATAAGTCGCTGTGCACTAATTGCAGAGGTCTATTTGCCTTTATACGTTCATTGTTATGCGGTTGACGTTTGCTTTCCTTTGATACAAATTTCACATACTTCTTCAGGTTTATCTTCAGTATTTAATTCAATTCCATCAGCAATTTTTGTTAAATTCTTCAGATTTCCATAACTGATATGTCCCAATCTTCTATGCCACAATTCATTTTTTATATCTGAATCTCTCAGAGCAAAGGCTTCCTCATAACTAGACAACAGCAATTCACAAAGTTTCTGTCTTCTTACAGCAACAGTAACAACCTTCTGGTTGTTCATGATCTTCCCTTGTCCATCTTTAAATAGACTTTTAAAACCACTCGTTTCGAGTTTTCGAACAGATAACAAGTTCAGTTCAAGTCCTGGAACTAAAAGAACATCTTTGATTACTATTTTAAATTCAGACCTTCCAACTATAGCCTTCACGTAGACGTCCCCCGCTTGTCTTGCTACCAAATACTGCCCAGACTTGGCACTTCTAATTTTTATTGGCTGCTCGAGGGGTCGAGTGTTTTTCAAAAACTTGTCTGTACGCACCAAATGTTCTGTTGCACCCGAGTCCCAATACCACGATAAGTCTTCATCTGTATCCAATTTGTGTGCAGCAGGGAATGCAAAATGTTCTTCAGCACACAAGATTTTTGCATCAGCTTCAGGTTTTCTCACTTCAGTTTTCTTCTGGATCGTTTTCCTGCATTCCGACTTCTTATGACCAATCAGCCCGCGAACGAAACTTTTCTTTGTTAGAATTCTTTCCTGAATAAGCTCCAACAACCGTGTTTTCCATGCCTTCATTTCGGGTTTTCGGTCTTGTACCTTGTCGTTTCATTTCTTCCTCTAGCAAGCGATTTTTCACAAATAACAAAGTTAGAAATTCGACAGATAGCGTTTCCAGAGCTGTCACTACTGTGTCATATTCTGATGACATTGTTAATAAATGACAGACTATATCATTTTCTTCCAACGTGGCACCTGTAGACCTTAGTTCTTTGACAATTTTATCAAATTTTAAAAAGTGAGCTTCCATTGTTTGCTTTGTTGGATTGAATTTCATGGTAAGCAGGGATTTTCGAAGCAGTAATTGATACCACTTCTTTGAAATGTTTTACATAACGTTCCCCACATCTCAAAAGCTGTTCTTGCATCTTTAACATATTCTAAATGGCTGTCTGCAATCCTTTGTACAATTTGAGATTTGCATTTCTTATCTTTCCTCGCCCAATCTTCCAGTATTCTTTCCTTCTGTGCTTTCACTTCAACCGATTCACGATCTTCGAATTTAACCTTTTCAAAGTAGGACTCTTTAGTTAAATTTATCAGGTCAAGTTCCTCTAACAGAGTTTCCATGCGGAATTTCCGGTTGTTAAACCCATTTCCGTCAAACAAAGGAACTCGTATTTTTTCTTCCAAGGTTCCCGCCATTTCGTTAACCTCAACCTTTTTTGCACTGAATATACGATACTTTCAAGCGTTAACTTACGTAAATTTTTAGCTACTCCTAACTAATCTGGGCCTATAACCTGTTGTTAAGTTTTATTAGTGGAATAGCTTTTAGACAGGATGCTGGATTCTTATAATATATTGCAGAGAGAAACTTCTTACTGCATGACTAACTATTTATTAATTAATTATTGATTAACATTGACAAATTTAGCAAACATAGAACAAAGCATTGCCAACCTAAAGAAAGTAAATAGTTCAAATATTGATTTGACATTTCACAACACAGCCAAACACCCAATCACCCAAACACACAAACACCCAGAAACACAACAGATAGACTTGATAAGACAGATCTTTTCGAGAAGAGCTGTCAACTTGTGCCATTATGATTTTTTATTTAATTTTGTTTTGTTTTTTTTTTGGTGGAACGAACTGCTACTTGGTTATCTTTAAAAATTGAAATATAAATCTTATTCCCTGAAACCGAGAAAGATTAAAAAACACAACAAAGGTTGCTCTAACGGGCCAAGCTAGCCAAGCTAGCAGTATCTCTCTGAAGATGATAGCTTGGGTATCCAAACGCGTTAGAGCAACCTTTGTTGTGTTTTTTAATAATTCTTGGTTTCAAGGGACAAGGTTTGTTTTTCAATTTTTCATTTTGTCACGTGCAAAACGCACTTTTTCCAAAATTTAAAAATTTATTTCATTTTTTGTTTACTTTGCAAATTTTGATATTTAGTCATATGCAACCGGTGATTCACGAGAATGTATAAAGTGTTTCCGTCGAAATTTTTGGGTCAGAAATGGGGATAAAGTGCAAAATGCACTTTAAGGAAAAATTGGAATAATTCGAATTCATTTTTATTTATTTGGCAAATTTTTATGTTGATAGTAGGAAATCGCTAATTTAATTGTGCGTTTGAATTGTTCTTTATAATTATTTAAAGTCGAATTGATGTCCTTTCTACATTTTCGTAAATTAGACTTGTTAAAGCTGCAATTAAATATTTAAAGAATATGAGAAAATCATCGATGTATCGTTATAAAATATCAATGTTTGAGACATCGATTTTTTTTAAAATATCGATATTCAAACATCGAGGCTTTTTTAAACGATGTTGCATCCCTATAAGGACACGCACTTATTTCTCAAGTTTTTTCCAAGGCTACATATAATATCAATTAGAGGCATTCATATGAATTAAATTTGAATGATAGGGGAATGCAGTATCGCAAGTAAATAACCTCATTTTTGTTACCAATGAAAATACCTATCAATTATTGCGATCTATTGACCATAACAAGTATGATTTTTTTTATATTAAATGCATAATCCCACTTAATGTTACTCAACATTCTGTTTGTAATTCACAATGATAATTTTCCTGCTACTCACTCAACCAAGTACAAACAATTATAGTGGAATTCCAGAAAAATATTTTTCAGCAATGTAATTACCAAAATAATTATAGTTTATTTACTAGTTGCTGCTGGCTGGCACCACTTAAAATGCGTTATTTCCGTTTTCTGAATGTACACAGTTCAATAACAAGAGATATAGATCTATATGTATATTGTATAGGTACTTCTGAACGGTAATTGAGTTATTATAAAAGTAATTTTATTTTTTTTAAGAATACAAGACTACTTTGGTCCAATACATGTACAGTGTGGAACCGCCAAATGGAATAAATTCAATATCTCAGTTATTGTACATTTTATGAAAAAATCCGAAAGAGGTCAATTTTAGATTATAAGATCATATCCTCCAAAAATTTCATCCTTAGATGCAACCCCTTCGAGTTACCGTTTCAATTCCCAAATTTTGTAATTGGAAGTAAGGACTTAGTATACCTCATTTGAAAAGTACTTTTATTCCCTATTTAAAAATGTCGTGGTTGCTGCATTTATTTAAAAATAAACAATAAAAAAAATAATTTATCAACGTACATGAAATTTTCTACAATAATGACTAATAGCGACTCGTCCGCTTCGTCCGCGATAACCACAAAGGGACCAAAAACAATTTTGATATCCTTTTTTTGATTTTGTAAAGAAGGAAACGTACAATCTTATTAACCTTATCAAAATCAATTCTACTTTTTGTCGAAAACATCACAGTAACTTTCTAAAACTGTGAGAGATTTAAATAGTGGTCAATATCGTGCTTTTTGCATATTTTGGAAAATTTATATGGAAAGAATGAAAAATTTACAAAAAGGAAATTCAAGATTTGACACCAAAAGTTGGGAAAATCTTGGAAGTGGAAATATTTCTCAGCTTAGAAATTTTAACTGGACAATATAAACTGAACAAGCTTGAGAATTCTGAAATTTACGAAATAAGCTGTAACAATTGTAATTTATCATATGTTGGACAGACCAACAGATCCATTAAAACTAGATTTAAAGAACATATCGCTCATTTTAGATGCAATAGAGAAGAAAAATTAAGTGTCGCCCTACATGTGATAAGTACACGACACAAAATTAAGATCGAAAATTTAAAATTGATAAAATCGGTAACAAATAACAGAGACATTGACGCATACGAAACAATTTACATCAACCAAAGGCCAGTCACCCTTAATGGAGATAAAGGACCATTGGCGGCCTCCAGTTTATTAAATGTTATTTGTGGCAGGTCAAAATTGCATGCACCAGATGTGTTAAAAAATTAGAAATAGGAAAGAAAGCAAAAGACCGCCAGTATCGATTTGAATCTCAGTGCAGATGACGTCGATGCATCTTTTGCTAATCTTTTTAGATTAGTACGCTTAAAAATGCTAGTTCTGCTGGCGAAATACGTGTCGCGTAATTGTTTATTTAATTGCAGATGTGGTAAAGGGGTGAAACCTTTTTTGGACTTAATCACAAGCCACAGTGTTTAGTTCAGTGCTTTAGTTAGACATTTTGTTTCAATTCGAAATTTTTATAACATATTGAATACAGGATATACTTCTTCCAGGATTGGACCGTGTCAAAGAACTACTAAAAGTGTTCCACGTTTCGCTCACCATCGTAGGAGGCTTCTTTAGGAACAAAGAAAAGAAACAATAAATGAAGAGAGGAATATACAAAAATGAAAGAATGAAGAGGCCAATTTTAAAACATCAGAGCACGGTAACTCAGTATGTCCACCATACCAGAGGCGAAACTCTTTTGGTATGGTGGACATACTGAGTTACCGTGCTCTGATGTTTTGAAATTGGCCTTTTTATTCTTTCATGTTTGCATATTCCTCTCTTCATTTATTGTTTCTTTTCTTTGTTCCTGAAGAAGACCTCTACGATGGTGGGCGAAATGTCGAACACTTTTGATAGTTCTTTGACACGGTCCAATCCCGGAAGAAGTATATTCTGTACTGACTCTGGCCGTGGAAGCCTTCGTTATCATAAACATATTGAATATTCGACCTCGAAAGTTTTATAAAAAATCAAAACTTTGCGATAAAAGTGGAAATATTGTTTATTTTTAAATATTAGTTTTTTCTTAGCTGTCATTTTGATTAGAAATTTAGACTTTTTTAAAAATGGCAACTTTTCTCTTTCAAATTAAAATTTGAATTTAACCAAATTTCAGATTGGAAACTTTGGGAAAATATTCGAAATTCCGAAAATATTTCGCTTGTTTAGAACTCAAAATTTCTAACAAAAAGTCGGAATTAAGCTGCAACATTAGAAATTTTTAGTTTCGTCCTTTTTGTTCCTGGGCCAATCTACCTTTTCCCTTCGATATATTTGAGTGAAATTTCCCATGAATGTTTCGCATAATTTAGTGGTGTCCAGTTAAGGGAGAATTTTGGCACGTTTTGTATAGAAATATGTGTCCGCGTCCGTCCAACAGAGAGTTAGGTCAACAGAGCTTCACTTGTATAAAACTTTCCATTATATAATTCCGGACTATGAAAAGTGTCCACTTAATAGAGATGTCCATTCACCGGAGCTGTCCGCTATGGGAGAGTTAACTGTATTTTCATACCTATTTTAATTGTTTGGAAATAATTGTATGCAGCCAAATAATAAACAATTTTTTTCATTAGTTAGGCGAGTTCCTAGTAGTCTCCCAAAAGATACTGTGTTATCTACACCTGTTAGCGGGCGTGGCCATAATCCGATAGATGTCTCTGTCGAGCTATAAAATTGTGAAACAACCTCCATCAAAACTGTTCTGTTCTTGCAGGACTCCAATGATTATTCTGTTCTTTACACGTTAAGCATATGAAATTAATAAATTTTTCATTACTGACCGTCACAGGAAATATGAACTTGAACTTTTACTCTACAAGTTTTTATCAGGACACATAGTTAAACCAAAATGTCACAACATTTTATTTTTTAGTTGATCCTACAAAGCTGTCCCCGGAAATTACTCTAAATGAATATCTTCGAAACTACATGAGTCTAACTGGCACCAAAAAAATGTGTCTAGAAGGAGGATGTGGAGCTTGCATTGTAGTGGCCCGTAGAAAAGACCCGATAACAAACCAGGAAAAAGTTTTTGCTATAAATTCGGTAAGTGACAAAACATTATCTTTTCCTGGTGGAACGGACTGGTCCTTGGTTATCTTCAAAAATTGAAACACAAATCTTGTCCCCTGAAACCAAGAAAGATTAAAAAACACAACAAAGGTTGCTCTAACGCAGAGTATCTCTCTGAAGATGATAGCTGGCTAGATGGATGGATAGCTGGATAGATGGCTATCGAAACGCTTTAGAGCAACCTTTATTGTGTTTTTTAATCTTTATGTGATAACGAAGGCTTCCACGGCCAGAGTCAGTATAGGATATACTTCTTATGGGAAGTATATCCTGTATTTTTTAATCTTTCTTGGTTTCAGGGGACAAAATTTGTATTTCAATATACATTATCTTTTATTTTTTAAGACGCCATATTTTTAGTGTTTGGTATCAATATTGACATGTCACGGCTGGAAAATCGACACTATCGAGGGCATTGGCGATCCCCTAAAAGGATATCACCCAGTTCAACAAGTTTTGGCCGACTTCAATGGCACCCAATGTGGATACTGCTCCCCAGGCATGGTTATGAATATGTATGCGCTACACGAATTGGGGAAGCTGACGATGAAAGAAGTAGAGAATTCATTTGGAGGTAATATTTGCAGGTGCACCGGGTACAGGCCCATACTGGCCGCATTTAAATCGCTTTGCAAGGACGCCAAGCGAAGAAATATTGGGAAAGTATCCCGACATCGAAGATTTAAGAAGCTGCAAAACCACATGCGATACGTCAAAATGCTGGGATTGTCCCAAAAATAACAAACCGTTTGAAATTGTAATGGATGATGCCAAATGGATGAAGGTGTACGAGTTGAAGGATTTACTGAATGTTTTGAAATCGTTAAATAATTCTCATTACATGCTAGTATCAGGAAATACTGGAAGGGGTAATGGGTTTAATATTTAATGAATTCTTACGATTTGTGAATTTTTTAGGAGTTTTTAAAAATGATGGTCCATATGATACATACATAGATATAACAGATGTAAAAGAGCTTCTGGGGCATAAAATTGATAATGATAAATTGATACTTGGGGCCAATATGTCCCTAACAGAAGCAATGGAGCTTTTCTATGACCTCCCCAATCAAAATAAAAAATTCAGCTATCTTACAAAACTAGCAGGACCACATTGATGTTATTGCTAATGTTCCCGTACGAAATGTAAGTTTTGAATTAGTATAATTAATTATAAGTCAGTCATTATCTAATATTTCTGAAATATCAACCAGTAGAAAGCTAAATTGCTCTAATCACAAATCAAACAGAATCTTAGTGCGTATAGTACTCAACAAAATATAAAATAGTGATAAAATATCTTCTCTAATTTTATCTAGTCAAAGAGTCATCAACTTTTACAACAGGGTTTCTTAAGCTGCGTTTAGCATCAGCGTCAAGGGTTCATGATTGGCTTGATTATTTATTAAGATAATACATAATGGAGCACCTAAAAACAAAGGTTCTGCAGACATGACGAGCTTATTTTAATTCATTATAAATATTGTGAACTCGACAAGAAAAGTTTTGCAACATAGCACTCGTCGAGTCCTCAGAAGATTCTATTGGGACGACGATGGCTCTTTTTTAATCGCCAAAAAGTTTGAAAGGAGGGCTTTTGGTGTTTCTAACACACTGGAAGTGGTTCACGACTACAATGAGATTAAGAAACCCTGTGTTTTACAATATGATTTAAATCATAAAGAACGCAAAGGAAACAATTTCCTTAAATGGACAAAACGTCTGTCTTTAATTGGATAATATTTAAGTCACATCCCAACTTGTTTCTAGATTGGAAGCTTGGCTGGTAATTTAATGATGAAGCATGATCATCACGATTTTCCTTCTGACATCTTTCTCATCTTTATAACTGTGGGAGCAACTTTTACTATTGGTAAGTTAAAAATTATTTAACCAAAAATTGCATTCTTCTTAATTGCCTACATAAGCTTCTAGTGATGGAACCGAAGTTATGAAAAATTTTCTCGAATTCCTAACCTTCGATATGAAGCAAAAGGTGTTGAAGAACATAACACTTCCAAGTTTCTCTGATGAGTACAAATATGAAAGCTACAAGGTAGGACAGTGAAACTGTTGAACAATGTATAACGTTTTATTTTTAGATCATGCCCAGAGCTCAGAATGCACATGCGATAGTGAACGCTGGATTCCTGTTTAAGTTTGGTGCCAATGGTGTTGTCGATGAGGCCACCATGATTTACGGAAACATAAATCCGACTTTTGTACACGCCTCAAAAACGGAAGCTCTTTTAAAGGGTAAAAACCTATTTGACAATAACATCTTGCAGCAGGCGTACACTACACTAGCTCAAGAACTTCAAACTGATTCACATCTACCAGAACCGGGCGCAGAATTTCGAAAACAGCTGGCCATAGCTCTCTTCTATAAGGTAGTGCCACTTAAACTAACAAATTTGGTCTTTATTTTTGCACGAATTTTATCGTATGGTCAAAACCCAGCTTCTGACGACTCCAAAAAATTAACAAAACTATTTTGATGGGATTCAGACGTGGTGCGTTTAATATGGTGATGGGTTTCAATAAAAAATTAAAAAAATTGTCTAGTAGGGTTTGCTGAGATAATAAGCCTTGTATATACGAATATATACAAGTTTATTACGATGCAATTGAAATCTAATTTCATTAGAATCTAATGAAAATTAGACTGCAATTGCAAAGTTCACGTAGGTGAGGCAAAGCTTGTATCACGGGTTGCATCGCAACATCCATAGATACAAACGTCCTCGGCGTGACTTTACTTTCATCTAGTTTTGACAAATGACCAATTAAATGTTCTGTAATTAAACAGTTAAACGTGCTTAAAATTGAAAATATGTACAACCGCAACCATAGACTAGTTTCGGCCTTCCTTGGCCTCGTCAGCATGGTACGGTGGTTGTACACACTTCCAATTTAAAGCCGTTAGTCAGTCGTATAAGTACCCAAGAGAGCAAACCTCCATCGGGTGACTTGTAACTGACTTTTAACTGTTTATTACGCAAACATTCTCGCTACATGCTAATTGAAGCATTACTCTCTGCTGAGATAATAAGCCTTGTATATACGAATATATACAAGTTTATTACGATGCAATTGAAATCTAATTTCATTAGAATCTAATGAAAATTAGACTGCAATTGCAAAGTTCACGTAGGTGAGGCAAAGCTTGTATCACGGGTTGCATCGCAACATCCATAGATACAAACGTCCTCGGCGTGACTTTACTTTCATCTAGTTTTGACAAATGACCAATTAAATGTTCTGTCAATTAGCATGTAGCGAGAATGTTTGCGTAATAAACAGTTAAAAGTCAGTTACAAGTCACCCGATGGAGGTTTGCTCTCTTGGGTACTTATACGACTGACTAACGGCTTTAAATTGGAAGTGTGTACAACCACCGTACCATGCTGACGAGGCCAAGGAAGGCCGAAACTAGTCTATGGTTGCGGTTGTACATATTTTCAATTTTAAGCACGTTTAACTGTTTAATTACAGAACATTTAATTGGTCATTTGTCAAAACTAGATGAAAGTAAAGTCACGCCGAGGACGTTTGTATCTATGGATGTTGCGATGCAACCCGTGATACAAGCTTTGCCTCACCTACGTGAACTTTGCAATTGCAGTCTAATTTTCATTAGATTCTAATGAAATTAGATTTCAATTGCATCGTAATAAACTTGTATATATTCGTATATACAAGGCTTATTATCTCAGCAGAGAGTAATGCTTCAATTAGCATGTAGCGAGAATGTTTGCGTAATAAACAGTTAAAAGTCAGTTACAAGTCACCCGATGGAGGTTTGCTCTCTTGGGTACTTATACGACTGACTAACGGCTTTAAATTGGAAGTGTGTACAACCACCGTACCATGCTGACGAGGCCAAGGAAGGCCGAAACTAGTCTATGGTTGCGGTTGTACATATTTTCAATTTTAAGCACGTTTAACTGTTTAATTACAGAACATTTAATTGGTCATTTGTCAATAGTAGGGTTTGCTAAAATAAATTTGGTGCTTAAAACGTTATACAAAGTTGCTTTAACGATTCATACGCTATAAAATCAACCAAATAACAATAAATACAGCAATGCTTATTAGAAGGCAATTCTGTCCATAAAAAATTAAAACAAATTTCTTTGCTATTTACTATTAAACCAAACGATTTTTTAGATCTGAAAATCTGAAAAACTGAAGAAAGGTATGATTTAAGAAAATGTTGGTTAAAATGTATCTTGGGAACAATATATTACACATTTTTCTTCCAAGTCTTCATTTTTTTTTGGCACTACGGACTGGTCCTTGGTTATCTTGGAAAGTTGAAATACAAATCTTGTCCCCTGAAACCAAGAAAGATTAAAAAACACAACAAAGGTGTCTCTGACGCATTTCTCTCTGAAGATGATAGCTTGGCTATCGAAACGCGTTAGAGCAACCTTTGTTGTGTTTGTACCCAGAAATCAAGAAAGATTAAAAAACACAACAAAGATAACTCTAACACGTTTCTCTCTGAAGATGATAGCTTGGCTATCGAAACGCGTTAGAGCAACCTTTGTTGTCTTTTTTAATCTTTCTTGATTTCATGGGACAAGATTTGTATTTCAAAGTCTTCATTTGTTAAAAAATAAAAAAAAAATTAAACACATGTAACTCGACGAAGAAAAATGTATCATTTTCCAAGATCTTCTAAGTTCGCATTTCTAAAAAGATTGACAAAGGAGATCGTGATGCATTATAGGGAAGGAAGAAGAGCTAAGAAAAGAAGTTTCTTTTCGAAAATCATCCTATTTGAACATTTATCAGATTCAGAGTTTGGGGACCAAAGCTTCTGAATCTGATAAATGTTTAAACCTATTGATCTGTGCATTAGAATTCAGTCTTCTGGGACTTTCCTAAAGAACAAATTGCTCAGCATTTGTGGTTCAAATCTTGGTAATTTGGCTAACTATGTTAGCACTTGTGGGCTACATACTCTAAACTAGGTTCCATTCTATTTTCAGGAACAAGAATTCTCAAATAAACCAACTGCTTACCACCAAAACAATTCTTCAAATATTTAATTTTAAAAACCTAAAATTATTTAAGAAACCAAAAAGGTTTTCTATGGTTGCTATCTTAAAAATTTTAAAGCTGCACTTCTAAAGAAAGAGATTGAAAAAAGAAATTTATGTAAATTTTTTCGGTGGATAAAACCGCACAAAAAATGTTAAAGACTGATTTTTTTATTAAAAAACTCCAAAAGAAGAGTTAAAGAAGGTAGCGTTCTGTCAAAAATCCTATGAGGTCAATTGACTTTCAATGATTTTCTACACTTCAACCAAAATAGATCTTCTATGAGTACCAGTGGCCTGACCTAGGTAGGGAGGTCAAGGGATTCAGTTCTCTTTTTTATTTCTCGAATTTTGCTTGTATTTTTGTTAATTTTTTTTTACAAATTTTCAGAACTTATATTTCTTTAGATATGGAAATTGAGATACATTATCTTTGTTGGGATAGAAAACAAATTAAATCTGCTAATATTAAAAAAAAACTCAAATTTTCATTCCCTTCCAATTTATGGTTTGGTGTTGCTAATCTTGACAATGCCTATTTCAGACAGTATTAGCTTGGGCACCTGATAACAAGCTCTCCCCGGTAAATAAAAGTGGAGGCCCGAAGCTCATCCGTGACATATCCAAAGGGACTCAAGATTTCGAAACAAACGAGTCAATGTATCCACTGACTAAAGCTATTCCGAAGATAGAGGCTCTAGCTCAGACATCTGGTCAAGCTGAATACGTAGACGATATGCCAGCAGTACCACATCAGTTATACGCTTGTTATGTGCTAGCTAAAGCTCCACCGAATTCAGTCATTGATAAAATTGATCCATCAAAGGCTTTGGTATGTGAAATATCATACAGTAAAACCTTTCTAATGTTCCTCTTTTTCAGTCTGTTGATGGGATAGTAGCATTTTTTAAGAAGGACGATATTCCTGGGGACAATACTTTTATGCCAAAAGATTTTGGCTTTCCTGTACCAGAAGAGATATTTTGTAGCGGCACCGTACAATATTTCGATCAACCAATTGGAATTCTAGTAGGAAGTGACAAAAGACTTGTGGAAAAATCAGTCAATTTGGTGGAAGTGACTTATACGCCGCCAAAGAAAAAAAATTTCTCTTACATCCGGGATATTATCAAGGCGAATGCTCAAGACAAATTGCTATTAAAGAAGGAATTTAAACCAAAAAGAAGAGGTATTATTTTATCAACCAATTTAGATAATTATATGTATTTAGACCTCCAATACATGATGAAGGCTTAATTGTAGTGGCGTGTTTTTTATGGAAGCTAGGGAAGCACAGCTTCCTCTAAAGCTAGGGAATTACAGTTTCTCTTTGAAAATGAAAATGTCCATATTGATTTTATTTTAAAACCTCTTTGTTTTTTACACAAGAGCGAGATCACTATTTTTTAATATAAGTAACGCTTATGATCAAAATTTATCAATTGTGTCCGTAAAGTAACTTATTTTTGACATAATTAATCGGAATTTATTTATGTACAAATTCTTAAGGCGGGGGACAGTATGAACAATTTGAATTTTATAGAAAATGTCGATTTTTTCAAAATTGTTTATTTTTAAATGAGGATAGGTCAAAACTTTAACCTTTTTTTGAAAAATTTGGCTTAAAAATTCAAATTATTATTGAAAATTCTGACATTTCAACATTTTACCTTCTTCAAAGCTTCCATTTCAAAATTTTGCCTTTTTTTAAATTTCAATTTAATTCGAAATTATAACTTTCTTAAAAATCTTGAACTGTTCAAAATTTCGATTTTTTAAAATGAAATTTCATCTTACTTTTAAGTTTGATTTTAAATTAGTAATATTAAGCTTCGACGTTTTAAAAATAATCCAATTCACTGAATAGAAAATTTCGGTCTTTTTAAAGAAGTCGAAACTTTTCAAAAGAAACTTTTAAAAAGATTTTAAAAAGTTATACTTTTAAAAATTGTGCTTTTATGAACATTTTGGGTTTTCTCGAAGTTTATTTCTCAAAATTTTGACTTTTAGGTCGAAATTTCAACTTTTTTGGTTTCGACCTTTTTGAAAAGTTTGTCTAACTGAAAATTTGGGCTTTTTTTGAAAAATTTGGTTTCCTCGGATATTTGAAATATTCTAAAAATTTTAACTTTTGTTGAAAATTGCGACTTTTGTATTTTTTTTCAAAATATTGACTTTTTTAATTTTAGACCTTTTCTCCTAATTCAACTTTTTGTGAGTCAAAACCTTTTTTGAGAAATTATTCTTTGTTGATAATTTGAGCTATTCATTTAAAAAATAAAAGATTTTTCAAAATATCAATTTTTTTTCACAAATTTGTAAAAATACCTTATTTTTGAAAAATTTTATTTAATTGTAACTTTTCTGAAAACTAAGACAAACTAGTTAAAGCTATTCAAAATTTTGGCTTCTTTTTGAAATTCTGATTGAAAATTTTTGCCTAGTTTCTCTAAAATTCAAATTTTTCTGAAATTTTGAATTATTTTTGAAAATATTGATTAAACATTTCAAATTTTTTTAAAAGTTGGACGTTTTTTTGAAAAAACAATAAAATAAAAATTGGACTTTTTTTCAAAATTTCAATTTCTTCTCCAAATTTTAAATTATTATCGAAATTTCGATCCCTTTGTAACCTTTTAAAAAATTTAACTTTTGTTGAAATTTTTAATTTTTAAAAAATATTCGACTTTAAAATTTCGATTTAACTATTATTTAAAATTTCGACTTTTTTTAACAGTGGCACCTTCCTTTGTTCAAAATTTTGACTTCTTTTTAATGTCGACTTTTTTGATTAAAATTTTTTGTAGCGTGACCTTTTTAAAATTTTTGAATATTTCTTGAAATTTTGAATATTTCTTTAAATTTTGAATATTTCTTGAAATTTTGAATATTTCTTGAAATTTTTAATTAGATGAAAATTTCAACTTTTCTGAAAATTTGGTTTTTTTTCTATTTAGATCTTCCTAAAATTTTAACTATTTTAAAATAATTTTTTTCGAGATTTCAACTTTAAGTAAAAATTTCGACTTTTTCGAAATATTTACCTAAAAATTTCAATTTTTTTGAGAACTTGGCCTCTTACTAATTTCGAATTTTTTGAAATTTCAACTTTTTTGGAAATTTTGAGTTCTTTCTAAAAATTTGGATTTTTAAACATTTTGACTTATTTTAAAATTTTGAATTTAGTAAAAATTTTGATTTTTGAAATTCTGACTTTTAGAAATTCGACTTTCCCTAAAAATAAATTTGGATTTTCTTAAAAGGTTAAAGTTTCAAAGAAAATCTTAGGAAAAAAGTATATTATTGTTTAAGTTCCATTTTGTGATTAAAATGGTTTTTATAATTCTTTGACATAAATTTTCAATTGAATCTTTGAGTTTTTGCTCTCTTTTAATTTGAAAGTAAAGATCCAAATTAAAAGGGAAACATTTTAAAAATAAAGTAGTGCGAAGACCACACTGAACATTTAAGAAGTATTATTCAATTTAACTTAAAATTTCTGGAGTTTTTTATAAGTTTAGACAAATATCTCATCAGTTTATCTCTGAAGATAAAAGCTTGGCTGTCGAAATGCGTTAGAGCAACCTTTGTTGTGTTTTTTAATCTTTCTTGGTTTCATAGAAAAAGTTCTGTATTTCAATTTTTGAAGATAATTTTTTTTTAAATTTAATCCACTCGCAAAGGCTAATCCCATTATGCTTTCAAAGCACTGCAAGTAGGATGCGGAAACAAGGATAGATGGCGATGAACCGCCCTCTTAAACAAGCATAGGTTGTAATTTTTGGAGAAAATTTCTTTCGGCAACAAGTTCCACAACTTGGAAGTTCTATAGAAAAAGGAGTTTTCGTTGACAGAAATCCTTAATGTGTTAGGCTGGACCGCACAGGAATTTGCTGTCTCCAACGGTCTAGTACGCCTCAAGAATCTTGCCCTTGGGAGGATCAATACTATTAGTTTCTGCGAGCATCTTCCATGATGGTACTTGTAGAAAAGAGACAAGTCACCAACCATACGCCTGTGCTCTAGTGTTTTATGAGAATCGGTCAGACTCTTGTCATTAATTAGGCGAATCGCTCTTCTTTGAATTGAATCCAAGAGAGCTAAAGTGTCTTTGGGGCTGAACTCCAAACATGAGAACAGTATTCTAGTGTTGGCCTAACTTGAGCTTTGTATAGTGTTAATAGCTGATGAGATGTGAAGTACTTTTTAGCTCTAAAAAGAAGGCTTAGCTTCCGAAAGGCGAATTTGGCAATGGCGCGCACATGATCGTCCCAAGAGAAGTTAGCGCTCGCATTTACTGCTAAGATAGATGAATTAGATCCCATCGGAAGGATTTTACCGTCCATTAGTATGTTTGTTGCATTATCCCTTGATGTTTTCTTAGAGAAAACCGCAGCCTGAGTTTTTGAAGCATTGAAGTTGACCAAATTGTTCTTACCCCATTTAAGAATAACCTCAAGATCCCGATTAATTGTCTGTATCTGCTGTTCCCTTAGTGGATCTGAAGCAGCGATAGATAATGGTTTGTCGGAAAAAAAATGACACAAGGTTACTATCATCTGCGTAGCTGTATATAGGATTGGAAGTTGAAGCTAAGAGATCGTTTATGTGTTACAGAAATAGAGTAAGAGACAAAACAAACCCCTGAGGCACCCCTGCGTGAATCGCCAATGTCTCGGTTGAGATGCCATCGACCACCACCTGAAGAGATCTGTCAGTGAGAAAATTGGATATTAAATGACAGAGTGTAGGAGAAAGACCATAAGATGTTAATTTGGCGAGAAGAGATTGGTGCCAGGCTCTGTCAAAAGCCCTTGAGATATCCAATGCCACAATCCTAGCCTCACCATGTTTTTATAGCTGAGTTATAGATATAAGTCACATATGCCAGTAGATCGCCAGTAAAACGTTGTTGTCTAAAACCGTATTGCTTGTCAGAGAAGATTCTATTTTCCTCCAGATATTTAAGAATCTCGATGTTAATAACCTTTTCCATCACTTTAGATATAACGGGTAACAAAGATATGGGGCGATAGTTGTTAGCCAGATTCCTTTTTCCCTTTTTAGGGACAGGCTGCACTCTAGCAGATTTCCAGATGTTAGGGAATCCACCTTTGATGTAAGAGAGTGTGAACAATATGCTTAGGACAGGAGTCAATTCTAAGGCGCACTTCTCAAGAACCTAGCGGAAATACCATCAAGGCCAGAAGCTTTTGAGGTGTCGAGCTCAAGGAGAATGTTCCTTATTGTGTGTTGTCGGAAAACAACTTCAGGCATCGAAGTGCCAACCTTAGGGAGAATAGGAGGTTCTGCGTTTCGAGAATCAAGATTGGAATTTTCATCAAACATTAAGGCTAACATGTCAGCATTTTCCTTGGAGGTAGTAGCAGTATTGCTATTTTCATCGAGTAAAGGTGAAAAATTTGAAGGTGTAAAATTCTTTTCAATCAACTTTGCAAATTCTAAAAAGGACCTGAAACCATTCGGATAATTAATAAGCCTGTGGCGCATTTTACGATCGAAGTCATCTTTTGCCTCGTCAATAACCTGTTTACAAGAATTTCGTGCATCTACAAAAATGGTCCGAGTCTCAACTGTGGGATTATTTCGCCAACGACGATATGCGCAGTTTTGCAGGAGACAGCCCGAGCACATTTTTTGCTGAATCAAGATTTGCTGGAGGCAGACTTCTTTTGGAAGTGGGGAATTAAGCATTCCATACCAATCAGAATAGTTTTCGTGATAGATTCGGCGACTAAGGAAGGGTTGTCTGAGTTAAAGCAGACTTTCTGCCATGGGAAAGATGCAAAGAAGTCTGTCAATTCTTTTCAGTTTGCAGAGTTAAAGTGCCAAACTTTACGGGACTGCATCTGGGAAGGAGGTGGTATATGAAGCGAGCGAGAGGCTGCTACAAGCTTGTGATCCGAATTTCCAAGCGGTGATGTCACAGAGATTTTATACGAATTTGGTGAATTTGTAAGAAAAAGGTCGAGGAGAATAGGTTGATGGGTATCTACATCAGAAATTCTTGTGGGTTCCTCAACTAATTGTGCCTCTGCCACCCTTTCCGCGTCGTCAGTTCGGAAAGAAAACTTTAACCAGGGGATGTTGTATACGTTAAAGTCACCGAGAAAGACAACCTCAGCTTTTGGATAATTTGTCTGTAGGCGATCAGAGGTTACGGAAAGATAAGAGAATGAGTATGAGGGATCATTTGGAGACAAATAAAGTAAACAGATGAATATTACTTCGTTTTTGGAGCAGATTTTTAACCAAATCACATCATGATCAGCAGATTCCAGTGCTTTGTCTCGTTGACAGGACAGGTCGCTTTGCGTAAAAGTACAAATGCCCCCCTTGTGTCAAAATTTTGTGTGCAAGTCGTAGTTAGGGCAAAGCAAATGGACTGTATTGATGGATGGGGAGACTTGGGTTTCTGTCAGAGACAGCACATGGGGTCTTTCATTTTGAAGGTATTGGTGAACCAAGTTTACATTTAAGTTTAGACCCCGAATGTTACAGAATTTAATTTTTAATGAATTGTTTGAAAGAAACTTGGCACGTGGTACATTAAAATTTTCCGTCGATTTTGAATTTCCTCGTACACCCTCCACCAGGACATCCGAACTGGAGGGTAGTTTACGCCCGGAATTTTTTGCATGAAAAGAATCCATTATCTTTGTTATTAGTAATTAGAAGAAAAAATCAGAATAGATGAAAAAAGAAATAAGGAAAAGGACAGGATGAGGAAAGAAGAATAGCAGAAACCGACTCACGAGTCAAAGACGGAAACATGATATAAGCTCGGACGACTGAAAGTTCCACTCTACCACCTACCGATAACCAAGGACCGGTTCATTCCACCAAAAATATCTGAATTTAAACTTAACATTTTTAATTTTTTTCTCGAAATTTGAATTTTGTTTTGAAATTCTGAATTTAATTCGATATTTCGATCAATCGAAACATGACAAAAGAAAATATTACTTTTTGATTACTAATGCATTCAAAGTGAAATACGTTGAAAGCAAAATTTTAATTATTCCTTTAAAAAGGTGTTCGGTTAGCTTCCCCATTTATAAAAGTTACGACTCGCCGCTGCTTAATTGTTTTCTTATTTCAGTTGTTTTATCTTATGCTGTTCATTGGCAGTTTAAGTTTTTGCTTAGATACTTCCTACAGTTTGGAAGAGATTAATAAATGTAGCAAAAATGAAAATACAAATCATCTCTTTGAAGATGATAGCTTGGCTATCAAAACGCGTTAGAGCAACCTTTGTTCTGTTTTCTAATCTTTCTTGGTTTCAGAGGATAAAATTTGTATTTCATTTTTTGAAGGTAACCAAGGACCAGTCCATTCCACCAAAATGTAGTAGTAACAAAAGATGAATTACTGTACAAAATATGAAAAGTCTTAAGCGTGTTGCATAAATATGGTCAGGGAGGCTTTGTGTATCCATTTAATGTTGTTTTAGGAAACGACATCAAGCATGTTATTAAAGGAACATTCGATCTGGGCTCTCAATACCATTTTCACATGGAAACCCAAGTTTGCAACGTTATACCAAACGAGGATGGTCTACAAATGTACGCAGCATGCCAATGGATGGATTTAAATCAAACTGCGGTGGCCAGAATGTTGAAAATTCCACAAAACAAGCAAGTATCCTCCCAACTTGAGAGTCTGCTGTTTGTATCTTTGAAACCAGAATTTGAAAAATTTGATAAAAACTAGTTTCTAAAAATTGATATACAAATTTTGTTCCCTAAAACCAAGTAAGATTAAAAACACAACAGTTGCTCTGAGAGAGGAGAGAGCAACTGTTGTTGCTGTGAGAGAGAGAGAGCAACTGTTGTTGCTCTGAGAGAGAGCAACTGTTGTTCCTGTGAGAGAGAGAGAGAGAGAGCAACTGTTGTTGCTGTGAGAGAGAGCAACTGTTGTTGCGTTAATCTAACTTGGTTTCAGGGGACAAGATTTTTATATCAATTTTTGAAGCTAACCAAGAACCAGTTAGTCAAAAAAAACTAGTTTCTGTTTAATAGTTCTTCCACCAATGCTATATTTGGTTTGATGATCGCTTCAAAATGATAAAGTAAATGACCAGATGTTTTTAAACTCTTCTGATCTCTTTAAATTCTTCTGATCTCTTTAAATTCTTCTGATCTCTTTAAATTCTTCTGATCTCTTCAAACTCTTCTGATCTCTTCAAACTCTTTTCATCTCGTACTCCCAAAATAAGCAGTGCTTACTCTAGGCTAATTGTTAAGGCCCTGAAGATTCACGAAATTTGGTGAAAAAAAAATTAATTAATTTTTCTTCGAATTTTTGACTTTTATTCTCATAACGTCGACTTTCCTACATATAGTTCAAATTTTCTTTTATTTCGAGTATAAAGTCCACGGACTTTTTCTAGAAATTATGACAGTTTGTTGCAATCTACATTCTTCTGCGTCCCCACTTCGTAGAATCCACATAAATATACCATTTGCCAGTGAACTGTACTTAATTTGTTTGCTTTTCGTCCGTAATCTTGACAATCTATCTTCTTCCTTTAGGAAGGTTGACTGGGGCAAAAAACCAAGAAATGGAACGTAGTCCACTATTCAGTTTCAGTTGATGACCAAAAGAGCTTCAAAATTTTTAGTTTACAATTAAAAAAAGCTGTTTGTTGTTTGTCTAAAACTCACCTATTAGCGCCTCAAAAATTGATATACAAATCTTGTCCCTTGAAACCAAGAAGGATTAAAAAACACAACAAAGGTTGCTCTAACTAACGCGTTTCGATCATCTTCAGAGAGATACTCTTTCTCTCTGAAGATGATAGTTTGATTATCAAAACGCGTTAGATCATCTTTAGGGAGATACTCTTTCTCTCTGAAGATGATCGAAACGCTAGAGCAACCTTTGTTGTGTTTTTTAATCTTTCTTGGTTTCAAGGGACAAGATTTGTATTTCAATTTTTGAGGCGCTAATAGGTGAGTTTTAGACAAAAAACAAACAGCTTTTTTTAATTTTAAACTGAAAATTTTGAAGCTGTTTTGGTCTGCATTTCAATATTTGATGATAACCAGGGACCAGTCCGTTCCATCAAAATAAAAACTAGCACATTCTGGCAAAAATCGCACCTAGTTCTGAGTTTCTCATTTTTGTTGTTGTAGAATTAATGTAACGACTAGGCGATGTGGTGGGGGATTCGGAGGAAAAATTTCTCGTAACACCATGGTATCTTGTGCGGTTTCGCTGGCAGCTTGGAAATTGAGGAAACCAGTAAGGATGAGTATGACATTAACCGATAATATGCGCGTCATGGGAAAGAGAATTGCTTTTGCTTGCGACTACGAAGTGGGGGTTAACGATAAAGGGGTGCTTCAGTATTTGGATTGCACTATGTACAGTGATGTTGGTGTGGGAGGCAATGAAGATCCTCTGCCTAATATAATGGACCTTTTGAATGCAAATTACGGTGAAGATACATTTCACGTTAAACAGTATCATGCAGTGACTGATACACATGGAAATGTCTGGACTAGAGCACCTGGTAATTTCAAAATTTTAAATTTGGGTCAACCATAACTGAGAAACTTTAGGTTCGATTGAGGGGCTTGCTGTCGTAGAATCAATTATGGACCATATCGCTTATCAACTGAGTTTGGATTCTTTGCAAGTGAGGCTTGACAATATGACAGGGAATCCTGAACTTCAAAAATATATGAAAGATATCAGGGACTGGGCAGATGTTGATAAAAGAAGGGCAGAAGTTGAAGCTTTCAATAAGGTACTTGATCAACAACGAAGGAAAATGTCTGACTAAAACAATTCTTTATCATTAAATTTTGATGGCGAAAAATTGCTTTTGCTTTAAATTTTAAAGCCACAGGGTGTTGTGGGCTTGTAAATTTCTCCAAAACCGAAATTTACTAAAGAGCTTCCATATACTGATATAATATCAAAACATCTAGAACAGGACTGAAGGCACTTTTTATCTAGATCTTAGAGTTTTATTAATAACATTGACTAAAATGTATCCGTTTCCATCCATTATTGAGGGCTAGTGTTTTCTTTCATTTCGACTTTTTTCCAAAATTTCGACTTTTTTCGAAAATTTCGACTTTTTTCGTAAATTTAGACTTTTTTCCAAAATTTTGAACTTTTTCCGAAATTTCGACTTTTCTTTGAAGTTTTCCCTCCTCAATTTCGTTTCGACTTATTTTCAAAGGTGAGACTTTATTTTGAGAATTCTCACTTTACCGAAAATTTCGGCTCTTTTTTTCAAACCTTAACATTTCAAAAATTTGGGTTATTTCAAATATTTTACTGAATATTACTACTTCTTCAAAATTTTAGATTTTTTTAAAATTTTGACTTTTTGTGAAAATGTCGAGTTTTCGAATGGTTGAATTTCTTTCAAAATTTCGATCTTTTCTTAAACTTTTACATATCTACAAATCTAAATATATTTTAAATCGGAAATTCAAATTTTTTTTGGTAACTTTTGGATTTATGTTCCTAATTTCGATTGTTTTTTAAACTTCTCTATTTTCTGTTTTGAAAATTTTATCTCTTCAAAATTTTGACTAAAAATGTCGATTTTTCTGATAACCTCGACATTTTCAAAATTTTACTGTTCGAAAATTTTAGATTTCTTTATAAACTTGACAATGAAAATTTCAGGCAACTTTGAGTTTCTTGAAAGGTTGGATTTAATCAAAATTTCGATTTTACTGAAAAATTGGGACTTTTTTCTCAAAATTTCGACTCTTTTTTATTTTTTAATTTTGACTCTTCCAAAGATGTGTATACAAAATTCCCACCTTATCGTAAAAATTTCGACATTTCTGTTTTTTGGATTTTTTGCAAATCTTGAAAATTTCGACATTTCTTTAAAAATATTAAACTTTTAAAAATGTTGACTACCTGTGAACATGTCCAGTTTTGAAATGGTTAAATTTTTCTCGAAATTTCGATCTTTTTAAAATTGCAACTGGATCGAAAATTTTGATTTTTTCAAAATTTAAAATTTTCAAAATTTAAACTGAAAATTTCAATTTACTTCACTTTCAAGATGTTACTTTTCGTAAATTTTAGAATTTTTTGTAAACCTAACAATAAAAATTTAAGATAATGGTGAGTTTACTTAAAAGGTTGGAGTTAACCTTAATTTCGATTTTACTGGAAAATTAGAACCTTTTTCTCAAAATCTCAAATGTTTTCGTTGTTTTTAAGTTTTGACTTTTTCAAAGATCTGTATACTGTTTTTAAAATTCCCGTCCTTCAAAATTTTGACTTTTCTGTGTTTTGATTTTTTTGTAAATCTTTTTGAAAATTTCCACATTTTTTCAAAATGTTAAAACTTTTAAGAATTTTAACCTCTTGTGAACCTGTCCAGTTTTAAAATGGTTGAATTTTTCCCAAAATTTCGATATTTTCAAAATTGCAACTGGATCGAAAATTTTGATTTTTTCAAAATTTTAACTTTTTAAAATTTCAACTAAAAACTTTATTTTCAAGATGTTACTTTTCGAAAATTTTAATTTTTTTTTAAACTTGACAATGAAAATTTTAGATAACGGTGAGTTTTTTGAAAGGTTGGAGTTAACCTTAATTTTCGATTTTACTGCAAAATTAGAACCTTTTTCTCAAAATCTCGACTTTTCTAATTATTTTGAAGTTTTGACACTGTTTTCAAAATTTCCATCTTATCTAAAAATTTCGACTTTTCTGTGTTTTGGTTTTTTCTGTAAATCTTTTTGAAAATTTCGACATCTTTTCAAAATTTCGACTTCGTTCCAAAATTTAAACTTTTTTTCCAAAATTTCGACTTTTGTTTCAAGTTATCCCTATTCAATTTCATTTCAAATTTCTTTAAAAGGTGCGACTTTATTTTGAGAATTCCCACTTAACTAAAAATTTCGCCTTTTTTTCAAAACTTAATCTTTCGAAAATTTGGGTGTTTTCTAATATTTGACTGAATATTACTTTTTTTTTAAATATTTAAATTTTTAAAAACTTTGTTTGTAAAAAGGTCGAGTTTTCAAATGGTTGAATTTCTCTCAAAATTTCGATCTTTTCTAAATCTTTTAGATATCTACGAATCTAAACATTTTTTAATTCAGAAATTCAATCTCTTTTTGGCAGCTTTTGGATTTATGCTCCTAATTTCAATCGCTTCTTAAACTTCTTTTTTTCTGTTTACAAAATTTTCAAAATTTCGACCAAAAATGTCGACTTTTCTGATAACCTCGACATTTTCAAGATGTTACTTTTCGAACATTTTAGTTTTCTTTATAAACTTGCAAATGAAAATTTCAAACAACGCTGACCTTCTTGAAAGGTTGGATTTAATCTATATTTTTATTTTACTGCAAAATTAGGATTTTTTTCTGGAAATCTCGTCTCTTTCAATTATTTTTAAGTTTTGAATTTTTCAAGGATGTGTATAAAAAATTTCATCTTATCGTAAAAATTTTGAGTTTTCTGCTTTTTGGATTTTTTACAAATTTTAAAAATGTCAATATTTTTCCGACATTTCGACTTTTTTCCAAAATTTCGACTTTTCTTTAAAGTTTTTCCTCTTTAATTTCGTTTCGACCTTTTTCAAAGGTTTACCAAAAATTTCGTCTTTTTTTTTCAAATCTTAACTTTCTAAAATTTGGATTTTTTCAAATATTTGATTGGATATTACTATTTCTTCAAAATTTTATATTTTAAAATTTTTTGACTTTTTGTGAAAATGTCGAGTTTTTGAATGGTTGAATTTTTCTCAAAATTTCGATCTTTTCTAAAACTTTTACAAATCTTTTTTCAAATTCTTTTTGATAGCCTTTGGATTTATGATCCTAATTTCGATTTTATCTTAAACTTCTCTATTTTCTGTTTTGAAAATTTTAACTTTTTAAAATTTTGACCAAAAATGTTGGCTTTTCTGATAATTTCGACAATTTCAAAATGCTAGTTTTCGAAAATGTTGAGTTTTTTCCAATATTTCGACTTTTCTTGAAGTTTTACCTTTTCAATTTCATTTCGACCGTTTTCAAAGGCGCGACTTCATTTTGTGAATTCCCACTTTACCGAACATTTTGCCTTTTTTTTTCAATCCTTAACTTTTCAAAAATTTTGACTTTTTTCCAAAATTTCGACTTTTCTTGAAGTTTTTCCTCTTCAATTACGTTTCGACTTTTTTCAAAGGCGCAACGTTATTTTGAGAATTTTCACTTTACCCAAAATTTCGCCTTTTTTTGAACCTTAACATTTCGTAAATTTGGACTTTTCCAAAAATTTAACTAAAAATCTTTATTTTTTTAAAATTCTAAACTTTCAAAAATCTTCATTTTTTGTGAACATATCGAGTTTTTTTTTTTTTTCGATTTTTTCCAAAACATTGACATATCTGCGAATCTAAATATTTTTTAATTCGGAAATTCAATTAACTTTTGGTAGCTTTTGGATTTATGTTGCTAATTTCAATTTTTTCTTAAACTTCTATATTTTATGTTTTAAAAATTTCAACTATTCAAAATGTCAAAATTTCGGCTTTTCTGATAACTTCGACAATTTCAATATGTTACTTTTTGAAAATTTTGACTTTTTTCCAAAATTTCGACTCTTTTTGAAGTTTTTTCTCTGCAATTTCGTTTTGACTTTTTACAAAGACGCGGTTTTATTTTGAGAATTTCCAATTTACCGAAAATTTCGTCTTTTTTTTCAAACCTTAACTTTTCGAAAATTTGGACTTTCCAAAAATTTAACTAAAAATCCCTATTTTTTTCAAAATTCAAATGTTTCAAAAATTTTGATTTTTGTGAACATATCGAATTTCTGAATGGTTGAATTTCTCTCAAAATTTCGATCTTTTCCAAAACTTTGACCTATCTGCGAATCTAAACATTTTTTAATTCGGAAATTCAAATTTTTTTTGATAGTTTTTGGATTTATGTTCCTAATTTCGATTGTTTTTTATACTTCTCCATTTTTTGTTTTAAAAATTTTAACTTTTTAAAATGACGACCAAATATATCGGCTTTTCTGATAAATTTGACAATTTCAAGATGTTACTTTTCGAAAATTTTAACATTTTTCCAAAATTTCGACTTTTTTTGAAGTTTTCCCTTTGCAATTACGTTTCGACTTTTTACAAAAACGCGACTTTATTTTGAGAATTCCCACTTTACTGAAAATTTCGCCTTTTTTTAAACCTTAACTTCTCGAAAATTTGGACTTTTCCAAAAATTTAACTAAAAATCTCTATTTTTTCAAAATTCGAAATTTAAAAATTTTGAGTTTTTGTGAACATATAGAGTTTTTAAATGGTTGAATTTGAATTTTTTTGTGAACTTGATAATGAAAATTTTAGATAATGGTGACTTTTTTGAAAGGTTGGATTTAATCTAAATTTTGATTTTACTGCAAAATTAGGACTTTTTTCTCAGAATCTCGACTTTCCTTATTATTATAAGTTTTGACTTTTTCGAAGATCTTTCTACTGCTTTCAAAATTTCAATCTTATTGCAAAAGTCTCGACATTTTAGTGTTTTGGATTTGTTTGTAAACCTTTTTGAAAAATTTGACATTTTTAAAAAATTTTCACCCCTTGACAGTTCTTACTTTTTTGGTATATCTAATTCAAATGCCCACAAATGTTCCGGCAAGTAAGTACTAATGAATCAACAGTACTTACCTACCGAAGCATTTGTTGGTATTCGAGTTGGATACACCAAAATGACAAGGTCTAACAATATCGAAACCAATCTTTGGTTTCCAAACCTCGAATCTAACAAATGTTCAAGCCTAGTGGTCTGTGCATTAGAATTCTTGTCTTCTGGGAACTTCCTAGAGATCAACCGCTTCGTTAGGTGTTTGTGTTTCAACTGTTGGTAGTTCAGCTACCTATGATGCACTTTACACGTCTAGAGGGTTTCATACTGTAGCCCACATTGCATTCTATTTGCATATATTTAGGTCTTTAATTTATTGAAGATGTGCAAATTGTTTTTTTAAATATTTCTGTTGGATTGTAGCTTCCAAGAATTATTACTTTTTGTGCACAATTTTAGCAAAACAGATGGAAGAAGAAAGGTTTTTCTGTGGTCCTTATGGATTACTGGTTTTATGGCATAGGACTGGTCATAGCCAATATTGGCATCTTTCATGTAGATGGCAGTGTGACCATTTGCCACGGTGGCATCGAGATTGGACAAGGAATCAATACTAAGGTAAACTTTTTTTTACATGTTCTTTTCTTTAGGGATCAAAATCAAAATCTGTGGGGACTGTACCTTATCCTTGTTTATCCTTATGCAGGCAGCTCAAACATGTGCCTACAAATTTGGAATTCCACTGGAGAAAATTCAGGTTCGTCCAAGTAATACACACGTACTACCAAATTCAACTGTGACTGGAAACAGTTTCACTTCAGAAGCAGTTTGCTACGTAAGTATTCTGTCTATTTCTTTTTTTTTTTTAGAGCAGCGATCAGTCTATAGGGACATCTGGGAGGAAATCCTAGACACTGTCGAACTTTCAGTCTGTGGGTGCCGACTGTATGTGCTTCTTCGGGCCGGGCCCATGGCCCCCGATCCCCCCGACGGAACAGTACATTAGCACTGGAGCACTAATGTAAGCTGCTTTGCCCAAAAACAAAACAGAAAAATTTCCCTATGGAAAGACAATAATCTTCGATGAAGCAGCCTAGAGAACCATCCTTGGTCTCCTGATTTTGGTTGGTATTTTTGGGTCGTAGTCCACTGTCTTTCGAACTAGTTCGTTGTGATGCATTTCTGCTCTCAACATTGCCCTAGAATATACCTCTCTGAGGAAATCTCTTAAATAGGTCGACTTCCCTATGAAGTTGACCATAAAGCATCCATGGCTTGTCTAAGAAAGATGCTCTGGAACACCTGAAGTTTCTTCATTTGGATATCGGTAGCCTGTGACCAGGCTACAGATGCGTAGGTCATCGCTGGTCTTATGATTGATGTGTACAGCAAAACTTAAAGTCCTATGGACAACTTGCTATTTCTTCCTATCATTGCTAGCAGCATTCTGGCCTTTTACACTGCATAGTGGATGTGAGCCTGAAATGTCAGTCTTTTGTCGAGTATTACCCCTAGATACTTTGTCTGAAGTCTTCAATCGACGTTTTGCCCATGGACATCAATATGTCCATATAGTTGGAGTCTTCTTCCGGTGGAGTCTTTTTCTGGTGAAGTCTTCTTCTGGTGGAGTCTTCTTCCGGTGAAGTCTTCTTCCGGTAGGAGTCTTCTTCTGGCGAGGAAGACTGCTTAGGGTCTTCTCTGCGTTGACTTGGATTCTCCATTGAACCGAAGTAATTTAGTAGACTATCTGTTGCCTCCCTGAAGTCGCCTAGTGACCAACTCTGGACTGTAAGAGTACACCACCAAAGCTGTGTCGTCTGCCTAAGTTGGTAATAAGGTGTAGTCGATTGTTGGATTGGTTCTCGGGATGTCTGCTGTGAATAGAGAAAACAACAGAGGTGACAAGGCTGAGCCTTGAAGCACCCCATACTGTAACCTAAACTGTTCCTGTCCCACCTTTGCTCTGCATGAGCGCTGGTGCAGGAACGAACTTACCATTTGAACCACTGTTAGATATATTCCAAACTGGTGCATCTTGTAGACTAGTTCTTGGTGCCAAACTGTGTCACATGCCTTGGAGATATCGAAGAAAATAGTTGCAACTACCTGGTTCCAGTTCATGCGTTGAGTGATTGTTTCAACTACTCTCAGCAGTTGTTCTGAGGTAGAGTGCATAGGTTGAAATTCAAATTATTCTTTAGGAATGATGTCATGATCGCTGATGATATTCTGCAGACGCTTCCTCAAAACCTTTTCCGCCACCTTACCCAAGGTGGATAGGAAGCTGATTGACCTGTAATTTTGGAAAAATTTGCCATCTTTACCTGGCTTAGGAATGAAGATAACGTTTGCAATCTTCCATCTTGTGGGAAAATACCAGTACTTAAATTGCTCCAAAGTATTTGACAGCTTGGTCCGGAAGAGACTTCAGAGCTTGGTTTGCAATTTCGTCTGGAACTGGAGACTTTTTGACGTTGAGTTTGCGCAGAACACTTTGCATTTCCTCCTTGTTAGTTGGTTGAAAAACATCGTCTTCTTCTGGCACTTTCTCCTAAAGAACTTGAACCTCTTCTTCCACCTTCTCTACGAAGTCTAAGTCCACTTCTTCAAGTGTGGCCTGACAGTGTCGTTCAAAGGTCTCAGCAAAAGCTGCGACCTTATCCTAATCTGAATAAGCCATTCCTTGAGGTCCGTGTATCGGCGGGATATGTTTCCTATCTCCTCTTAGAGCTTTCGCTGTGCGCCAGAGATCTGATAGAGTTTTGAGGTTGCAACTTTTTAGGTGTTCCTGAAATTTAGAAATTTTGTGCTCTCGGAGCTCATACTTGTGCTCATGGATGAGCCCGTTGACTTTCGCCTTATCTGCTTGTAGATTGGTCCGTCTTGCTCTCTTCCTGGCACGATTTTTCCTTCTAATCAGCTCCACCAAGTGATTTGGCAGTGGTTCTCTTCCTTCTTCATGCCGGAAAGTTTTGGTCGCTGCCAGAATTAAATCTCTTATGGTGATTTTAAGTCTTTCCACCGCTGCGTTAATGTCATCACTTCATTTTCATTCTCCATCTACAAAGAAGTTCATCTGTCGCTCTTTGAAATCGTCTGTTGACCAATTCTGGATTTAGAGAATTTGCCAATAACGCCTTATCGTCAGCAAAGGTTACCAATGTCGTCTGGTCTGGTTCTTGGAATGCCTGCTGTGAACAGACAGTATAAGAGCGGTGACAAAGCAGAACCTTGCGGAACGCCATACCCCAACCTATACTGGTTAGACAGTCCCTGTCCCACCTTTGTTCTAAATGAGCCAGCGCTCAGCGTGCAGGAACGAGCTTACCATGTGAACCGTCGCCAGAATTCTGACTATCCATCTGGTGCAAGATAATAAAGGAGTTCAAACTTTATAAGTATTAAGCTTGTGCTATTAATGGTTCCGATTTGTTACCTGTTAACCAGTTTGGTTTTAGGTCCCACTCTTCCATCCTCCTTTTTCTGTTCTCGTATTTTTTAAATTTTTTATATTGTACAGATGTAAAGGTTTTCTTGTCTATAACAAGAATTACTTTTAATGTTTGTACAAGTTTTAAGTCGGATTATATAAAAAAACCATCCAAGCTTTTTCTTTCATTTCTTGCTCTAGTGCTTCAGTGCCTCTTCTTCTTCAGTGACTTCTTAAAATTTTCATGTATCCTCTATGTTATGTAACAAATAGGTTTCAGTCGTACTTAAGGTGGTTAAATTCACTCCAATATTACATCAAAGATTAGTTAGGAAAATTAGAAGGCAATTCAGTTTTTATACAAATAAAAATGTTGTTTCTATTTAAGGCTGTTATGGATGCTTGTGACAAATTGTTAGAACGTCTAAAACCACTAAGAAAAGAGGGAATGAAATGGGAAGAGCTAATTCAAGCGGCTTTTGCCCAAAACATATCCCTAACAGCCGAAGGAGGGTAAGTACAGGGTGAAGTAAAAAGAATTCCTCGATTTAAAAAGCTAATTAAAATCAAACTAATTAAGAAGTAAAAAAAAACTTTATTTCTTAATAAGCACATATAATTCCAATTTAAATCAATGACATTTAAAAATTATATTACTCAGGTGTTCGCCTCCATTTTTGATACACTGAGAGTCTTGCATCCCACAATAATTTTCCATCATTCCGAGGATCATTTCAGACAGAATGGCAGCAGTTTTCTGGACTATCGTCTCCTTGAGAGCTTCCACAGCTTTCAGTGTTTCAACATCGTCCTTAAACTCTGGAAGCTCTTAGAGAGAAGACAATCCAGAAAATTGCTGCCATTCCGCCTAAAGTGATTTGCAGAGTGATGGAAAATTATCGGGAGAGGCTCACTTAGTGTATCAACAATGAAAGCGAACATTTGAATGATGTAACTTTTAAAACCAATTTATTTCAAATGGCATTATGTATGCTTATTAAAAAATAAAGTTTTTTGTCACATCTTGATTAGTTTAGTTTATATTAACTTTCCAAATCGGGCAACTCTGCCCCACCTTGTATATTCAATATTGATGCTTTAAGACAAATAAAATAAATTAAAAACAATTTCAGTTACACACCAACGTCTCCAGGAATCAAACCGTATAAAATCTATGGAGCAACTGCGGCCGAAGTGATCGTAGACCTTCTCACTGGACAACATTTAGTCCTTAGAGTCGACATAATTGAGGATACGGGGGTATCTTTAAGTCCTGACGTTGACATCGGGCAAGTAGAGGGCGCTTTTGTAATGGGTTTGGGGTACTTCTCGTCGGAACATATTGTCTTTGACGAAAATGGCGAATGCTTGACCAATAGCACTTGGACCTACAAACCACCGGGCGCAAAGGATATCCCAATCGATTTTCGAGTCAAGTTTCCAAAGAAAAATGATAATCCTCTTGGGGTGCTCAAATCTAAAGGTATTATTTGGTTTAATCTGAATTATTCAAGGTCAAAGATTTAGTTGATTTAGCTTAATCCTTATTACTGGTAATATTTAAAGAAACATTGTTTAAATAGATTGTTTTTTTCGTTTCTTTTGCAAATTTCGCAGTTTTAGTTGCATAATCAGAGCCTAGGATTTGCTTTTCTTATTGTCTGTGTTTGTGCCTTACTAGTTCCATGGTGTTCTAGTTCTCAAAGTCGTAAAAAATTTCAGTCTATCAAAAAACTCGACAAACCAAGTTTAAACGAAGCCAGGAGGAGATATCCTAAAATTACATGAAGTTTCAAGGATAATTAATAACAGCTTGAAGATTGTTTCATCCTTTTTTTTATATAATCGAAGTTTAACGTATCCTTTTCATATTGCTGAGTAAACTATTCCCTTATTCCTACAAGTTAGGTAGAAAGCTGCCTTCTCTAACAATTCGTCCTGTTTGCAAAATTTCGTCATTTCTCAAAATTCGACTTTTTCTGAAAATTCGATTATTTTTATATTCGAGTTTCTGTAAATCTCGATTTATCAAACTTCGCCTTTATCTCGAAATTTGGTGAATCTTTTGAAAAATAATAACTTTTAGAATATTATTAATTTATTTGGAAACTTTGAAAAATATTTTTTGAAAATTTTGAATTTTTATAAAACGACGAAAAATTCGCGAAAATTCAAATTCCAACGTGATCCAAAATTTCAATTCTTATTTCAATAGTCAATATTCACAGTGGGGCAAAAGCTTACCCTTGTCTTTACGCCAGCATTCGTTAGAAAATAAATATTCAGTCGAGAAATTTCGACTTTTTTGTTTGGAAATTTCACTTTTTTTCCTGAAATTTTTCTCAAATTTTGCCTTTTTTCCAAAATTTCGACAAAATTTGACTCTTGGTAATTTAGAATTTTTACAAATTTTGATTTTTGTCTCGAAATTACAATGTTTTTCTCAAAATGTAGATCTTTTCTTCGATTTATTGATTTTTTAAAAAAATTTGTTTCAGTTTCGAAACTTTAGATTTTTACCTCGAAAATCGTCTTTTTCTCAAGATTTTGATATCTTTCAGATTTTTTCAAAAGGTCAGGTTTTTATTTTATTTTTGATGTTTTAAAAATTCTGGTTTTATAGCCAAACTAGTTTTTTTATTAGAATTCGTCTTTTTCTAAATTATGACTTTATACTCAAAATCCACTTTTTTTTCTCAAAATTGGATCACGAATAGTTTATAGAAATTATGGCTTTTTTCTCGAATTTTGACTGGCCCAAGATTTCAGCTTTTTTTGAAAATTTGTCAACTTCTCGAAGTTTCTAAAAGTCAGGTAGAGTGCATAGGTTGAAATCCAAATTATTCTTTAGGAATGATGTCACGATCGCTGATGATATTCTGCAGACGCTTCCTCAAAATCCTTTCCGCCACCTTACCCAAGTTGGATAAGAGGCTGATTGACCTGTAATTTTGGAAAAATTTGCCATCTTTACCTGGCTTAGGAATGAAGATAACGTTTGCAGTCTTCCATCTTGTGGGAAAATACCAGTACTTAAACATGGAATTGACTATTGCTCCAAAGTATTTGACAGCTTGGTCTGGAAGAAACTTCAGAGCTTGGTTTACAATTTCGTCTGGAACTGGAGACTTTTTGACGTTTAGTTTGCGCAGAACACTTTGCATTTCCTCCTTGTTAGTTGGTTGAAAAACATCGTCTTCTTCTGGCATTTTTTAAAAAAATTTGTTTCAGTTTCGAAACTTTCGATTTTTACCTCGAAATTCGTCTTTTTCTTAAAATTTTGATATCTTTCAGATTTTTTCAAAAGGTCAGGTTTTTATTTTATTTTTAATGTTTTAAAAATTTCGGTTTCATACCCAAACCAGTTTTTTTTATTAGAATTCGTCTTTTTCTAAATTATGACTTTATACTCAAAATCCACTTTTTTTTCTCAAAATTGGATCACGAATAGTTTATAGAAATTATGGCTTTTTTCTCAAATTTTGACTGGCCCAAGAATTCAGCTTTTTTTGAAAATTTGTCTTATTCTTGAAGTTTCTAAAAGTTGTTTTTCAATTGAGAATTTGGATTAGACGGAATATTTGTAGGAGTTTGTGATCCATGAAGCTTGTTTGCATAACAACGGTTAAATTAGCTGGTATAATCGCCGATGATTCTGAAAAGCGAAAGCAGGTCCGGTCACAGCAAATATTTATAGAACCATCGTGGAATTTTTAATATCTGTTGGTGTTTTAATCGTTCATAAAGTTAATTCTGAATCGAGCTTTTTGTTTAAAATTCGACTTTTTATCAAAAATCGTTAATGTTTCTAAAATTGGACGAAATTTTACCAAAAATGTATGTTCCATAGTGAAGCTAATGGAAGAATGTAAACTGTGGAACTATGGAAATCGAAACCAACAATTCTCTTCCTTTTCTTGACGTACTGGTCACCCGTTTACCAAACGGTCGCGTCTCTCATTCCGTTTATCGAAAACCCACCCATACTAATCGTTATTTGCATGCAGAGTCCCATCATCACCCTTCCCAAAAATGTTCTGTTATAAATTCACTGGTTTCACGAGCTGTAGCAATTTTACAACCGATAAATATTTCAGACGAATTGAACAAAATTCGTTTTAACCTCCGGAACAATGGATACAAATCGCACGACATTGAAACTGTCATTAAACGACATCTTCATCCTACCCCTCGTTCTTCACGAAATTCAATAGTTTTTTCTAAAGCCTTTCTTCCTTATGTTCACGGAGTAACAGATCAAATCGGAAAATTATTGAAAAAACACAACATTAAACCCATCCTCAAAAATCCAACAGCTCCCCCTATCTCCCAAAGAAAAAATTTCATCCTTTCGTTCTAATGGTGTGTACAGGGTTCATGTTCTTGTGGTTCAATGTACATCGGAGAAACGGGGCGATCATTTAATGCGCGAATATTCGAGCACCAAAGATGTCTTAAGTCTGGTTTATTTTCTCAGTCAGCCATTGCGGAATTGCTGGTTGCTTTTAGGGTTTAGGAACATAAGATATCAAAATATTTTAAAACACATTAAAACTAGATATTCTCTATATCTTCTTTAAGAAGTTTGGTTAATTCCATTCCTTATTTGAGGCATTTTCTTCGCCAGTTGCTTCTTTCATACGTCTGAAAAATACTGTTTTGATTTGGCTTTTTTTCCGCAGTTTCGACTTTTTAACTCTTCCGCATATTAGTCTACTTTTTTAGTACCTATCTTGTTCCTAAAATTAGACGTTTCTCCAAATTTTCTTTTCTTCTCGAAACTCGACACTTTGTGAAAATGTTTACTTTTTTCTAATGCGACTTACTGGAAGATTCGACTTATTTCTCAAAAATTCATCTCTTGTCAATTTTTTAATAAAAAATAGTAAAAATTTTAAGTAATTGAAGATGTAAAGTAAAACAGATTTTGGAAATTTCGACCTTGTTTCAAAGTTTTCTTTTTTCGAAATTTAAATCTATTTTCAAATTTTACGTTTTTCCAATATTACATTTTTTCGACTTTGTTTTAAATTGCGGCTTTTTTCTAGCACTTTCCACATTCTTTTTAAAATTCGTCCTCTTACCAAATATCGGCATTTTCCCCAAAATTGACTCTTATTAAACATTAAAACTTTCACTTATTTTCTTCAGATATGGACTTGTTTCGTAAAATTCGGTTTTTTTTTTAAATTTCGACTTAAAATTCGACATTTGATTGTTTCTGCAAACTGCGATTTTTTCGACGAAATGTATCTACATATTTTCAAAATGTTTGACTTAATCCAAAATTTTGACTTTCTCTGGGAAATTTTTACCTTCAACAATTCAACACTTTTCTTAAAATTTTTATATTCTTTGTAAAATTCGTTCTTTTTCCAAATTTAGTCATTTTGCCCAAATATTGACTTTTACTAAGCAATTAGACTTTTATTTATTTTCTACAAATTTGGAGCTGTTTCGCAAAATTTGGTTTGTTCGAAATTTCGACTTTTAAAATTTGACATTTTATTGTTTTTGCAAACTGCGATTATTTCGACGAAATTCATCAATTTTTAAATTGTTTGACTTGGTCACAAAATTTGATTTTTTTTTTTTAAATTTGACCCTTTTTTTAGAGTTCAACATTTTTCTTGAAATTGGAAGTTGTATCAACATTGTCTTTTCTTTAAGAATTATTTTACCAATTCTTTCAAAATTCGAATTTATCTAAACATTTGGAGCCTTTTTTTTAATTCTTCTTTTTCTCGAAATTTCCAATTTATTCTCAAAATTTTCTAAAAATTTGGACCTGTTTCGCACAATTTGGTTGTTTTAAAATTTGACATTTTACTGTTTTTGCAAGCTGCAATTATTTCGACGAAATTCATCAATTTTCAAAATGTTTGACTCACAAGGAAAGTACCCGAGGTGTACCCCACCGATTTTTTTCATTTTGTGATATGTTATTGTACATAACAAAATATTGGACACGTATTTTTTTTTAGATGCTAACTCGGCGATTTAAGTGGTGAAACCAGCCCTTAAAGTTAACCCCAAAAACAGTTTTTCTTTAATAACTCAAGAATTAATTAGAATTTTTTGATGAAACAAATGCTCTGTTATTTCTTATAAAAAAGCGCTCCTAAAAACATATTGGTTATGTTAAAAAGTTGCAACCCTTAATTTTTATAAGTGTGAATTTTATTTTTTTTTCTTATATATCAACTTTTGAACAACTGAATTTTATCAAATTTAACAATTTTATTAGGAAAACTAAAAAATAAAATTGACCTGTCTCGGGATTTTGCAAATAAATCCTTGAAAGGGGTGGTTTACCCCTAGAGTTAATTTTTTTCTGTACAGTGATATGGAAAGTAAAACACAACATATGTTTTCAATTTTACTTCTATAATGATTATTTTGACATATATTTTGCATTAACAGTAAAACAACGTAACACCCCTATTTTTATGACCCTTGAAGAACCTCATGGATTTGTTCATTATTAGATTGCGAATCAATACATTTATTTTTTTACCTTTAACTTATTATATATTGATATTTCATCAAAATGATGTATTAACAATTTTTTTAGATGCTAAATTTGTGATTTAGGTGGTGAACTCCCCACCCCTAAAGATAACCTTCCCAAAAAAAGTTTTTCTTTAATATCTCGAGAATTAAAAAAAAATTAGCTCAAGGGGTAAATCACCCCTTTCAAAGATTTTATTTGCAAAACCCCGGGACAGGTCAATTTTATTTTTTAGTTTTCTTAGTAAAATTGTTAAATTTGGTAAAATTCAGTTGTTCAAAAGTTGATACTGTGGTGAGTCGAGTTCTACCAAACTGTTCTATTGCCTCGTTTGTTTTATTCAATTGAATCTTATTCAAATTTTCTTGGAAATATTACATCTCCAAATAATGTATTACAAAAATTCTTTGTAACATAACGTTTTGCGTGAGAAACAGATTTCTCAGCTTTCACAAATTAGATAAGGGTTATTTGTTAGGCCTGGTTTGTTTCAAGCACAGATACCTAAACTGAGTAAAATAACATGTTAGTTTTGAAGGACCGCTGAAAAGTAGAGTAATAAATAAGGGTAACATGTCAATAACGGAGACCGTAGCAAATATCTCGGCAAGACCATGTGGTGGTATACTGGAGGAATTTGAAGTTCAAAAAACGCCCTTATAAACACGTACAATTGTAAGTTATTTAAATTTCAATTATCGAAGTAAAACTTGCAAGATAAAGGGACGACATTTTTTAAAAAGGGGTTTGCAGTTTGATAGGCACTTTAAGAATCCTTTTCAAAATTTATTTAAGGATTAATTTGGATTAGAATTATTTAAATTATTAGAAATTCCTCATGCCCTCTAGCGAGATGCAGAGGATGTCTTTCGGTCCCCAGCAGTTAAGGGTAGGAGAATAAAAAGATAAAACACGAAAGACCAATTTTATAGTAGTCAAGTACGGAACTTCGGTGAAATTAGTTTAAAAATTATGGTCAACTTCCGAACTTGTAAAAACGAGTACGAAATACGGGAGTTTAAAAAAAACTGCTTCTGTTTGTGCTAATTAACGTGAATGAACACAAAAAAAACAATTTCTGTTCAACATGAAGTTCTTGTGCCATTTGTGTAAGGTTTGCTACGGGATAAATAGGCAAGTAAATTTTAAATTGTCCGATGATTTTGTTTGATGGTTTTTCGCTCTTATATGATTTAATTAACTTTTCCAAAATTTGAGAAAATACTTGTTCCAAATTTTGATCAATATGGGATTGGGGGGCGTACTCAAAAAAAAAAGAGAGAGAAAGGAATTTAAAACTTCCACAACAAACCGAATGAATGAGAAAGTCGTTGTTAGAAAATTATTACTGGGCCAAGAACCCTACCGCTGACTGGTGCAACTACCAGTCTTAGTTTCAAAAAAAAAGAGAAAAAAAAAACAAAAAACAAAGAGAGTAGAAGGAAAAAAAAGATGAAAACCAATAAAGCTAATTTGCTTCAAAAATCTTCTATTTTCTTAAGGTCGTTCTTCGATGTTCTGCTGTTGGAAGCTGAGTTTCCAGGGGTTCAAAAAATCGATAACACCCATCACCGCAGGCTCGGTAACTGACAGCAGACATCTATATTAGGATTTGCTGATGATGTACAGTACGTTCTCGAAACGGAAAAAAAAGGAAAACCGGAACCGTTGTTGTACGAAGGTTGTCTGAAGAACTTTCCAGACACAGGCAAAACCCCAAACGCAGGTGAGCTCCTGGCTGCGTCCCCTCGGGATCATACGCCTGAACACACTGGGGGCATAAGTAACCTCTCCTGGCCTCTGTTTTGGCGTATTTGCCCGGCCTGCCTTATCCGCAGATCCCCTCATCGGTTACACAGTCCGAAAAAAAGGACTCTTCTATATAGACTACGGAGAATTACTACACCGCAAGTCGCGATCGGGAAGCTTTTGCAAAATTACTAATCTATAGTCGCATGCCTAGATTTACTGTCAACATAAATTTACTAACGTAGGCGGACGAGCAGTATCAGCATCAGCTCTCGTTAGGGAAATAAATGTATTGACAAAAGAAATGAGAATTTCTTGCCAGTTTCTAATTTTAATTCAAATGTTTTTTTGTGCTAAGTCAAGCTTAGCCACTTTCTAAGCCAGAAACGCCCCTTCTATTAGAACAGTATTGGAAGGGAAATTCTGCTCAGAAAGTTCTACGAAATCTGAACAATATTTCTAGTCTATTTTATGACACTGGTTTAAGTTCGAGTGATTGAGTTTGGTATGAGAACAAAACAGAAAAACAAACAAAGGAACAAGTTAACAAAGGAAAGAAAGAAAGAGTGAGACAACGAGAGATCTGTAAGATTGAATCAACATTTATAAATTTGATTTATTACGATAAATCACAACTTCATTTCCAAGCTTGAGCTCCATTTTCTGGTAGCATTATCCTTTTGGTATTGTTAGCTCAAAGCTTTGGCGGAAAACTGTATGCTATGTGACGAATGCTTGAATAAAGAAGCGACAAAAACACCAAAGAATTGGGGAATAAAAAACAGACACCTGAAAATAGTTTGAGAACCTCTGTGTACAAACTAACCAGCGAACGCCCACCGATAATCAGGTACAAAGTTAGCTGCATTTGGTTTGAAAACCTTCGAGTACAAACTAAGTGGCCCAGCTGGGGAAAGCATTGCGATTATTACGGTTAAAATAAACTTTGGGAAATTAATAACCGACGCACCATATACGAGCGAAAGAGTTAGACAAAGAATGTCAGATTATTTGTGCTTAATGAATTCTCTTAATTTTCTAAAGAAATATTTCTCTCAGATCTGTGTCCAGCAAATTTAAACAAGTTGAAACAAACAGGTTTACTTTTATTTTATTGTATTATGTTTAAGAACACTTAAAAATCACAAACTTGAAATTTTTTTGATTTATTTGTTGACCTATTGTAATAAAACGTTGAGGTCAATTGTTGTTTGAATTTGATAACACTTCCCTGTCGACTCTACGAGCTGGGGTTACAACTTATTGGAATAAAATAATTTTAAACACAACGTAGACAAATTGGGTCCGAAAATCGAAAGTAAATTATTCTTCGAAAATTTTTAAAGATGAGCAAAATTCGACAATTTTGAAAAACTACATACAATCACTGGTTATGGTCACAAACGGCTGCTCATCACAATACTTAAGAAAAAAAAAATGAAACTCACCCCCATAAAAATAAGGGGTTGCAACTTTTTAACATAGCTTTTATGTTTTTAGAAGCGCTTTTTTATGACAAATACCAGAGCGTTTGTTTGATCAAAAAATTTTAATAAATTCTTGAATTATTAATAAAAAACTGTTTTTTGGGGTTAACTTTAAGGGCTGGTTTCACCACTTAAATCGCCGAGTTAGCATCTGAAAAAAATTACGTGTCCAATATTTTGTTATGTACAGGGTCTTTGGTTAAAAATGCACCCCCCATTTATCTTTCAAAATATGACAGATACAAAAAATTCCGAATGCAAAAGTTTCTAGATCCTTCTTAAATTTCTATTTGAAATAAGTTTGCAATATACAGGGCGTTACGTTTTTTCAGAATCAAAATCAACTTTGGTTTTTTAAACGAAACACCCCAATTATTTTTCCATTTTCGAATTCTCCTAAAAATTTCACATATGTTTTATGTAACATACCTACATCTAAATTCAATTGTTTTAGAAATATTGATAGTGTTAGATCGATGTATAAATCGATCGTCGTGGGCGTTAAAATCAAAACTCACGTCAACTCGAAATTATATTTTCTACACTTCTTCGCACATGGAAGGTTGGACTCCTTATTCCCTGACCCTCGGGCCACACACCCTCTAAACCTTTCCCTCTATATGCCCCGGCGACCGAGAGTCGGGAATTTGACATAAACCATATGCGCTTTTGAAAAGCTTATTAAATCTTATTCTAACAATAGTTATAAATCGCCAAAATGATCTTGATTTTTCATAAATAATAGATATCTATAAGAAATGTTAAATCTAAAAGATTACAAAAATCGTCCAAATTTTTATTTCAAATAATTTTGATATATACAGGGTGTTTAGTTTTCTACAATCCAAATAAATTTTTGGTTTTTTAAATAGAACAACCCAACTATGTTTTATATTAGAACTACTTTGATAATTCTACACGTATTTCATAAAATATACCTTATTCTCAGATTCAACAGTTTCAAAAATGTTGTTAGGTAAAAAATCGACAATTTTAAAATCTTAAAACAAAAACCTGTAAATATAACTCTAAAACTCTTTAGTATAGAAGAAATGGGCTGCTCTTTTCCTTTTTATTTTATTAGTGATATATTTCGAAGTAAGCCAACATTTTGTGTTACTTCATTTTTTTTATTAAAGTTTTAGTCAAAATGAACTTAGGATCATATTGACAGTTTACAGCCATCAATATTTCTGAAACAGTTAAATTTAGATAAGAGGTATGTTTTATAAAATATGTGTAGAATTTGCAGGAGAATTCAAAAATGAAAGAATAATCGGAATGTTCTATTTAAAAAACCAAATTTGGTTTGGATTCTGGAAAACTAAACTCCCCGTATATCGTTAAATTATTTTAAACAAAAATTTAGGCAATTTTTAAAAAATTTTACATTTAATATTTAGATATACAGGGTGTTTCATAATTGCATGCTGAACCGGCAGAGTGATATTCCTTGGGCAATTTTAAGACAAAATTTTCATATTAACATAGGTCCGGAAACGCTTCATTTTCGATATACAGGGCGGTAAAAATTGAAGAAAAAATCGGTTTTTCTTCAATATTTCTGAGACTGGTTTAGATATTTTTTTGATATTCAGTACACGATATCTGGGTATAAAAACAAGTATTTTGACAAAAAAACATTTTTTTCTGATTCCACCAGTGGCGTTCCCACAAACAGGTCGATACACATTTTTGAAAAAAAAAATGTGACGCCAATGCTATTTTTCAAAATAAGAATTATTTTCCTAGTCTTTGTTGTGTTTCTATCAAAAATGAGCTCCTGACTTTTTGTCCTATGACGGACGGTTTCCGAATTAAAAAATAAAAATCATTTACTTGCTATGCCGCTGTGGTAGATTAATTTATTAATGAAAATCTAATAGGCCACTGAGATTTAGTTTTGTGCTTACAACCAAGTGTCAAATTTTTCACTTCAATACTTTATCTGAATGATTGATAAGTATAAGAAAATATGTTTGAGATGCTGAGTTTGCCGATATTCATTACATGTACGGTCTTGCGGATGGAAATGCATTTGAAGCCAGGCGACTGTATGCAGAACGTTTTCCGCAAAGAATTGTGCCAGATGCAAGAACTTTTTCAAGCGTTCATAGAAGACTACGCGAGAAGGGATGTTTTAAACCCGATCATCACTTAAAAGGGGCACAAAGAACCGCAAGAACGGAAGAAACTGAAATAGCTGTTCTTAATTCAGTTGAGCAAAATCCCGAAATAAGCACAAGGAAAATTGCTAGTAATTTAAATATCTCCCATATTTTAGTCTGGAGGATACTTCACGATTTTTTGTTATACAATTACCATATTCAACGGGTTCAGGCCTTACTGCCTCGGAATTTACCATTTCGTATAAATTTCTGCCAATGGTTTATTCAAAAAATTGTTGAAAATCCACTATTTGACAAAGAAGTATTATTTACTGATGAAGCCAGTTTTTCCCGAAATGCAATTAGAAACTTCCACAACAATCACTTTTGGGCTGAAGAGAACCCGCATGCCATGGTCGAAGTCAATCACCAAGAACAATTCTCGGTAAATGTGTGGGCAGGAATTGTTGACGACTATTTAATTGGACCCTTTTTTCTGCCAAGAAGATTAAACGGAGAAAATTATCGTCACTTTCTTGAAAATGATTTACCAGTGCTGTTAGAAGATGTCCCCGTTTTAATCCGAAATCGAATGTGGTTTATGCACGATGGTGCTCCTGCGCATTTTAGTGTTTTGGCACGTGCATATTTGGACCAAAATTACAATAATCGCTGGATAGACAGAGCAGGAACAAAATTATGGCCGCCTAGATCCCCTGACCTGAACAGTCTAGATTATTTTTTATGGGGCTATCTTAAAACCTTAGTTTATAGCACCCCAATCCAAACTGAAGAAGAACTGAGAAATCGCATAACAGATTTCTGCAACACTATAAGAAATACGCCAGGAATTTTTCAACGAGTACGCGAATCTATGAGAAGAAGAGTTGAGGAGTGCATAATTGCAGGTGGTGGACATTTTCAACACCTGATATGATTTAATTAATTTCATTGTTAAGATTTCATTAATAAATTAATCTACCATAGCGGCATAGCAAGTAAATGATTTTTATTTTTTAATTCGGAAACCGGCCGTCGTAGGACAAAAAGTCAAGAGCTCATTTTTGATAGAAACACAACACAGACTAGGAAAATAATTCTTATTTTGAAAAATAGCATTGGCGTCACATTTTTTTTTCAAAAATGTGTATCGACCTGTTTGTGGGAACGCCACTGGTGGAATCAGAACAAATGTTTTTTTGTCAAAATACTTGCTTTTATATCCAGATATTGTGTACTGAATATCAAAAAAATATCTAAACCAGTCTCAGAAATATTGAAGAAAAATCGATTTTTTCTTCAATTTTTACCGCCCTGTATATCGAAAATGAAGCGTTTCCGGACCTATGTTAATATAAAAATTTTGTCTTAAAATTGCCCAAGGAATATCCCCCTGCCGGTTCAGCATGCAATTATGAAACACCCTGTAGATACCGAATTATTAGCATAAAATCAAGAACACATTGATGATTTACAATTGTCAATTTTTCGGAAATAGTTAAAATTAAATATAGGTATGTTATGTAAAGCATGTGTAGAATTTTTGGAAAAATTCAAAAGTAAAAAAATAATTGGGGTGTTCCATTTAAAAAACGGAAGTTGATTTTGATTCTGGAAAAACCTAGCACCCTGTATATCGCAAACTTAGTTCAAATAAAAATTTAAGAAGGGTCTAGATCTCTTCGTATTTAAAATTTTTTGTATCTATCATATTTCGAAAGATAAATGGGGAGTGCATTTATAACCAAAGACCCTGTACTATAACATATCACAAAATAAAAAAAATCGGTGGGGTACACCTCGGGTACTTTCCTTGTCAGTCTCAAAATTTGATTTGTTTTCTTAAAATTTGACCTTTCTCTAAGTTCAACATTTTTCTCAAGACTGGAAGTTGTATCAACATCGGCTTTTTTTTCAAAATTATTTTACCAATTCTATCAAAATTCGAATTTATCTGAACATTTGGAGTTTTTTTCGATTCGTCTTTTTCTCGAAATTATAAATGCATTCTCAAAATTTACCTTTCTCTGGAAAATTACAAATTTTTTATTTTTTCTTCTCTGAAAAACATTGGCTTTTTGAAATTTTGACGATTTTTTCTAGGCTTTCGGTTTTTTACAGTTTCCCTTTTTGAAATTTTACAATTTTTTACAAAATTTAAATTTGTCTAAAAGTTTCAGGTTTTAACTTTGTTCTGGGTTTCTATCTATTATCGAAACTCGACGTTTATTTTTAACCTTCTTTGAAACCTTTTGAAAAATTCTTGGTTTTCGAAGTATCTGTTTTCAAATTTCGGTTTGTTCTGGAAATTTCAATTTTTTTTCGAATTAAATTCATCTATTTTCAAATCTCAAAATTTGATTTTTTCCTTAAAATTTTACTTTCTATGGGAAATGTTTCTTTCAAAATTATTTTACTAATTTTCTCAAAATTTGATTTATCTAAAAGTTTTAAGTTTTTTTCAATTTGGCTGGTTCTCGAAATTTCGATCTATTCTCAAAATTTAACTTTCTCTGGAAATTGCATTTATTTATTTTTTTCTTCTCCAAAGAACTTCTGAAAGAGTTCGACAATTTTTTTAAGCTTTCCATTTTTTACAATTTCTCTTTTCGAAATTTCACAATTTTTCTCAAATATAAATTGATCTAAACATTTCAGGTTTTTAAATTTGTTCTGCAAATTTCAAACTGCTGCCAAAATTCAAAGTCATTTTCTAAAATTTTGCTTTTGGGAACTTTTGACGATTTCATTTTTTTAGAAATCTTTTTTTTTGTCAAAATTAAGCTTTATCTGAAAATTTCAACTTTTATGTCGAACAAAATTCATCCATTTTCAAAAATCTTAAAATTTGATTTTCTCTGGGAAATGTTGACCCTTTTTTAAAATTTAATACTTTTCTCGAAACTGAATGTTTTATCGACATTCTCTTTTCTTTCGAAATTATTTTACCAATTTTGTCAAAATTCTAATTTATCAGAAAATTTGTATTTTTTTAGATCGTCTTGCTCCCGAAATTTCAAATTTATTCTTAAAATTTGAATTTCTCTGGAAAATGTAAATTTTTTGTCAAAATGTTCTGCTTTTCTTAACGCTCTAACGCGTTTGGACAGCCTAGCCCTTAAGCCAAGATACTGAAGATTCTTCAGCATCTCTCTGAAGCTGACAGCTTGGCTGTCCAAACGCGTTAGTTGTTTTTTAATCTTTCTTGGTTTCAGGGGACAAGATTTGTACTCCAACTTTTGAGGATAACCAAGTAACATTAAAAAAATCTATTGTAGCGTTTCGTATTTCTATAAATTTGATATTTTTTCTTAATATTTGACCCTTCTTTAAAGTTCAATATTTTTCCTGAAACTAGAAGTTGTGTTTTCTTTCGAAATTATTTAACCATTTCTTTCACAATTCGAACTTATCTGAAGATTTGGGGTCTTTTTTTTATTCTTCTTTTTCTCGAAATTCCAAATTTATTCTCAAAATTGAACTTTCTCTGGAAAATTGCAAATATTTTATTTTTTTCTTCTCTGAAAAACTTTGGCTTTTTAAAATTTCGACGTTTTTTTCTAAGCTTTCAGTTTTTTACAATTACTTGTTTTGAAATTTTACAGTTTTTCACAAAATTTAAACTTATCTAAAAATTTCAGGTTTTTTGTTCTGGGTTTCAATCTATTATCGAAATTCGACGTTTTTTTTTAATCTTTTTTGAGAACTTTAGACAAATTCGTGTTTTTCGAAATCTCTTTTTTTCAAAATTCGGTTTGTTCTGTAAATTTCAACTTTGTTTCAAATTAAATTCAACTTTCTGCAAATCTCAAATCTCAAGATTTGATTATTTTTTTAAATTTGACTTTCTCTGGGAAATTTTGAAATTGCAATTATTTATTTTCTTGTTCTCTGAAGAACTTTGACATCTGAAAGAGTTCGACAATTTTAGTCGGGTTGCCCTTTGCGAGTGGATGAAAAAAATGACCTAAAACTATTTTAATTTTTTTCCTAAAGAGTAGAAATGTCAAAGATTTGAAATAAAAAAGGATTTCTGCAGTAAAAAAAGTCCGCAACTGGGTTAAGCTTAATATTAAGGGACTTAAATTTCAGCTGTAGCTGAGCCACCCCAATGTATGTCCGTTAGTGTACCTTTGGCAATCAAGAATGCTATGGTTTCAGCGAGAATGGATTCTGATAAAAATCAGGCAAAATGGGTACCTTTTGGTAAGAATTCAAGATAATTGAGATTAAAGCTTAATGTTTTTATTTTACAGATGGTCCCCTCTCCAATGAGTATATTTTTATGAATTCTCTTAATGATTTTAAACAGTATGTCTTGTAATACTCAAGGTGTAACAGGAATTCTGTATTGTAATAATCAAGATGATTTATTAATGGAATTTTTAAAGTAGAAATTTAACAAAACTTATTTGTTTAGTTGGACACCACATTCAGTTATTGCACTATGGGTGTAGTAGTAAAAATATCTTAATTTAGTGTATCTTTAATTTGTTGACTTTAACCATATAATAAATAAAATGAATTTATTTTCGTAAATTATTTTTTATTTGTCGATGCAAAGCATGCAAAATACTGTTACGTGCGTTATCGGTTCGAATTGATACACGTGATGGATTTATTCCCACTTTATTACTGAACTCAACTTGAATCACCACAATTTACAATTAACTCACTTCTACTAACTTAGTAATTGCACTGATTCTAACTGACTGACTCGAGGGAAAACTGACCGCCTTTTTATAGTTTCGGCCTGCGTCTTCCAGAATTTTCGGCAGATAAGGCTTATCGAATGCCGAAATTTCTGGAACGCTTATCTGCCGTTTGTTTCGTTATCGCGGCCGCTTTCCCCTTATCAGAACCTTCTAGAAACTTTTTTTATTTACTAAGTTCTACAATTCTATTCTAAATCCTATTTCGTCTATTTACATTGCGTTACAATACATTACCTTTAAACGTAAATTTGTTTTTAAGAATTTATTGTTACAAGATACATATATGAAGGTAATTAACTATTTTTCTGCATAATCTTCTGATTTTGTTATCGATTTTACCCAACGGATTAGGAGTTTTTTAAAGCCATTATCATAGAAAGAATGGGGGCGTATTTGCAACCATTTGCACACAAATGGCTTAACACCAGCATCATCATAGAATCGCTCGCCTCCTAGAGCTTCTTTCAGTGGCACATACATATGGTAATCGCATGGTGATAAGTCGGGACTATAAGGAGGTTGTTCTAATGTTGCCCAATACATTTTCTCTAATTTTTGATGTGTTAGATTGGCTGAGTGGGGGCGGGCCTTGTCATGAATCAAAATCACATTTTTGACCGAAATTCGCGCCTCTTCCACCGATATACACGTTTTGCTTCATCCGATAGTTGGCAGTAGTAGGCAGCTTAACCGTACGACGTTCATGCAGAAAATCGGCTTGCACAACTTTTTTAAAATCGCAAAATACTGTCGCAAGAACCCTTTCAGCTAAGAGACGAGTTTTGCCTTGACGGGTGCACCTTCCCCCTTTCTTTTCCACTCCATGCTTGCTCGTTTAGATTCAGGGGTGTAATGGTGGATCCAAGTCTCATCACACGTAACGATACGTTTCAAAAAACCATCACATTCGCGTTGAAAACGTCCAAGATGGCGCTGACAAATCTCCAGACGTTGTTGTTTCTGTTCTTCAGTCAAAAGACGCCAGGTACCCACTTCGGAGAAATTTTTCAAAATTCCAGATCATCTGCAATGATGGATTGGGCACTCCCTAAGCTTCTTCCTATCTGAGATGGAATTTCACCAACAGTTAAACGAAGATCACCTTCCAAAAGGTGTTAAACGGCGTTAATCTTGTCAACACTCACACTGATGCGAGGACGACGGGCATGGGGTTCATTTTCAACTTGAGTTCGTCCTTCCAAAAATTGTTTGTGCCATTCATACACTTGATTTTCCTTCAAACTAGTATCGCCAAACTGTGCTTCTAGTCTAGGAAGAATTTCGGCGGGCTTTACACCGTCAACGTCAAAAAATTTAATAATAATGCGATGCGCAACTTGCGGATGAATCTCTTGCTCACTCATTGTATTTACAACTGACGAACGGCGAGAATGGAATTCGCTTGAGAGCACCTAACCTGTTTAAGAGTATGCGCACATTCCCGACGCCCTTTAATAATATTACGCTGCGCAACGTGCGGATGAATCTCTTGCTTACTCATTGTATTTACAACTGACGAACGGCGGGAACGGAATTCGCTTAAGCGCAGGAAGTCCCCACCTAACATGTCTAAGAGTATGCGCACATTCCCGACGCCCTTTAATAATAATGCGCTACGCAACGTGCGGATGAATCTCTTGCTCACTCATTGTATTTACAACTGACGAACGGCGAGAACGGAATTCGTTTAAGCGCAGAAAGTCCCCACCTAACATGTCTAAGAGTATGCGCACACTCCCGACGCCCTCATGGCGACATGATAGAAATTCCAGTTCATATTTAATTTACCCTCGTATATACGCACATATTTTTGTTAAATTTCTAGTCTTTTCTCTTTTTATCTCTCTGAAGATGATGGCTTGGCTGTCGAAATGCGTTAGAGTAACCTTTGTTGTGTTTTTTAATCTTTCTTAGGTTCAGGGGGACAAGTTTTGTATTTCAATTTTTCTAGTTTATTATCATAAGCCTGGAGGAACGTACTGGTCCTTGGTTATCTTCAAAAATTAAAAAGTTAAAAGTATCTCTCTAAAGATGACAGCTTGGCAGTCAAAACGCGTTAGAGCAACCTTTGTTGTGTTTTTTAATCTTTCTTGGGTTCAGAAGACAAGTTTTGTATTTCAATTTTTCTAGTTTATTATCAAATTCTGCTTATTTGATCGTGTTCGGGGTTTGTACTGTAAGGGGTGGCCAACTAAGAAAGGACGCCGGCTATATCGCAGCAACGAATCACTTTAGAGCTTTGGGGAAGAAATTTCAATTAGAAAAGTGGCCCTAAAAATTCGCTGGAAAATATTTTTGAAGTTCTAAAATGACCGCTAGGTGGCGTAATAGGTAAGACTGAATAGAAAATTAGGATTTTCTCGAAATTTTGCCTATTTAAAGTATATGGAAAATATATGCATTGTAATCCTAGAATATTTACAAATTGTTTTGCTTTACACTTTTTGTTCTGTCTTTAAAAATAAAGTGGTGGGGAGACGTCGAAAAAAAAATTTTTTTTAGTACAATTTACTTCAGTTAGCTTTAAGGAAATTTAACAAATTTAGTCTTTATAGAGAGAGTGCTATTTAGTTTATCGACGGCACTTTTGCGTGTTTTTATTTTAAAATTATTGTCGCTGCTACAGTGCGTTATATAAAATGATAACAAATTTCGCCGTTTTTCCAAAAAAAATTAAATAGAATGATATGTCAATTTGGATATCTTAAAATGAAGAATTAAAAGCCCTAAATATCAGTAAAAATCGCAACTCGATATCTTTTGTCTAACCGAAGATATTGACAAACAAAGTTTAAGGTATAAATAATCACATAGTTTGTCTACAAAACTGGTAAAGTGGCCCTTGAAAAAAGTTAACTGCGAAAATGAAATAAAAAAATTCAAATCTTTAAGGTTGCAAATGTGTTTACTACCTGCTCTTCTAACTGAATTGTTATTTCCGCTTTTACATTTCTTTATAAAATAAAAAATTGGTTTCAGAGGACAAGATTTGTATTTCAATTTTTAAAATTAAAAAGATTTAAACAAATGAAGAAGCATTTGACATGCTAACTAACCATTTATTTCGAATGCATGAAAATGCAAGTAATGCTGCTAAATCTACGCGTGCAATATCCCCAAAAACGTAATCGACTGATAAATCGGATACGCACCAGGAAATGTGCATGTTGCTATGTTCAGAAGATAACGTAGAGGTCGCATCGAGCAAAATATTATAAATGTTTTAGAATATGTGAAATTTAATCCTACTTTAAGTACTAGAACAATAGCTAATGACTTGGGGATATTCTGAACCAACGTTCAAAACCAGGCACACGTGGCAGGTAGATAGGAAGTGGAAGTCAGTTTTCTTGGCCATCCAGGTCCCCAGACCTGACTTGCCTTGATTTTTATTTGTCAGGCGAATAGAAGACCTTGTTTTTGCCAACAAGCCTACAAAAGAAAGGGCATGATCGAAAGAATAAGAAACAATATTAAGAAGGGTAGAATGGTCAATGGTAAAAGTTAAAATTGCAGTGTTATTCATTCGTCAGAGGATTCACTGCATGAAAACGATGGGCTGCAGTCAGTTTGAACATCTAGGGCTCCAGTCAATAGAGGATATTAATTTAACATTTTTAATGTAATGCAGTGTCTTTTTTTTACTTTTTTGAATATTAGATTGTTTCTTCGGTTAATTATTTTACATTATTCACTGTTATTATTATTAGATCATTGTAAGTAGGTCAATTATTTATTTTTATATTAAGTAAGACAAATTCTAAACCTCCTTTGATTTCGTATTCTAAATGGTAAACAACCTAATCAAGCTTTTACGTTACTGAAATTTTATTTGCCAATATCTCCGGTTAGATAAAAGATATGGAGTTGCGGTTATCATTGATATCTAGGGCTTTCAATTCTCTATTTTAAGATATTAAAATTGATATATCTTTCTATTTAATTTTTTTTAGAAAAACGGCGAAATTTGTTACCATTTTATATAACGCGCTGTAGCAACGACAATAATTTTAAAATAAAAACACATGAAAGTGCTTTCGATTTACTGAATAACACTCTTTCTATAGAGACTAAATTTGTTAAATTTTTTTGAGGCTAACTGAAGTAAATGGTATTTAAAAAATTTTTTTTCGATATCTCCCCACCACTTCATTTTTAGAGATAGAAGAAAGAGTGCAAAACAAAAACATATTGAAACTACTTTAGGATTACAATGCATGCATTTTCAATATACCTTAATTAAGCAAAATTTCGAGAAAATCCTAATTTTCTATTTAGCTTCACGTATTACGCCACCTAGCGGTGATTTTAGAACCTCAAAAATATTTTCCAGCGATTTTTCAGGGCCACTTTTCTCTTTGAATTTTTTTCTCAGAACTGTGGGATGGTTCGTTGCTGAGATATAGCCGGCGTCCTTTCTTAGTTGACCACCCGGCACATTTTTACTTCATTTAAAAAACTTTAAAACTTTTCTAGAATAGAATAGAAAATGAAGATTACAAAGCTTCAAAAAAAAGCAATATTACAAAAATTCAAATTTTGAATTTAAATGCGAAATTTGGAAATTATCGTGTTTTATTGCCAACATCCGAGTTTTCTAGCGAAACGTCATCGTATTTAAAATGAATAAAATTTCGGGTGAGTTTAAGAAAAGTTTAGAAAAAAGTGGGAACCAAGAAAGTGGAAGTTTCCAAAAAATACGTAATCAAAAATAATTTCGAAATCTACAAGAAGCAAATATAAATTCGAAGTTAAAAGCAGAAATTTTTCGAAAATTTAGTTCTTAAATTTAAACTCGAGATTTTCAGAAGTCGACCTTTCAAGATTGGAAGTAAAATTTCGAGAAGGAAGTTGATTATTTCTAAAAAATATTAAAACGTTCCTCGACGTTGTCAATTTTCGGGTTTAAAATGAAAACATTATTTCGATGGAAATAAGTAACTTATTTTGTTATTAAAGAGCACTACGTTTATACTGTGTGATGCAATAAGTAATAATCATCTAAAATACAAACCACCAAATCAGAGCTGTAACTCTACGCTTTCAAGGGCAGCGATAAATAAAGGAAATGGCTTAATAACAATAGTTAAATGCAGTTAACAAATAAGAGTTTTGACAAGACAACAATTACTTGTCAAACTATTTATACTAATTTCTGTAATTATTTTCTACTCAAAAATAATATCAGGATTGGAATAACGTAATAGTAGGCAATGATGCAAAATAGGTTAAGGAGAGTATTATTCTTTTACGGAAAAAGAACTCTCATGCCAGGTCATTCAATAAGTCCGTAGGATAAGTAAGAAAAAAACAAAATTTGGACTGAACTCGATTTTATTATTCAACATAGTTGCCTTCGAGGACGATACAACGAGTATAGATATTTTTCAACTTTTCAATACCACTTTTATAGTACGATTTCTCTTCTTTTTTTTTTTTTCTTTTCTTTCTTCTTCTCGGCAAAATAGGCCTCAGTTTCAGCGATTACTTTATCATTGGACTTAAATTTCTGTCCAACTAGCATTCTAATGCACAGACCAATAGGTCAAGTAAGTACTAAAAAATTCACACTGCATTGGAATCCTTGTCTTCTAGGAACTTTTTCCTAGAGAGTAACCACTTCGCTAGGTGGCAGTGTTTCAACTGTTGGTAGTTCAGCTACCTATGATTCACTGTACACGCCTGGAGGGCTGCATGAATTTGTAGTCCAAGTTGCGTTCAACTTGCAAACTAGCATTCTCTTGAGATCTGAAAACAGGAAAAAGTCGCTGGGGGCTAAACCTGGAGAATACGGTGGGTGGGTAAGCAATTCGAAGCTCAATTCATTTAATTTTGCCATCGTTTTAATTGATTTGTGACTTGGTGCATTGTTTTGGTGAAACAACACTTTTTTCTTTTGTAAATGTTACCATTTCTGTGCGATTTCGGCCTTCAAGCGATCCAAAAGTGCACACTGATAGCCGCTGTTAATGGTGGTTCCTTTTTGGGGATAGTCGATGAATATTATTTCGTTCGCATCCCAAAATATAGAAGCCATCACCTTACCGGCCAACTGTTGCGTCTTTGCTCGCTTTGGATTCGGTTCGTCGACTGCTGTCCACTCAGCTGACTGTCTTTTGGATTCTAGTGTGTAATAGTGAAGCCATGTCTCATCCATTGTCACATATCGATGAGAGAATTTCATTTTGTTGCGGTTTAACAGCGCCAAACACCCTCTGAAACATCGATTCGTTGATGTTTTTGGTCGACTGTGAGCTCACGCGACACCCACTTTGCATAGAGCTTTCGCATACCCAAATGTTCGTGTAGAATAGTAAAAACACTACGATCTGATATCTATACAATGTCAGCTATCTCGTGCACCTTTAATTTGCGATCGTTCATAACCAATTTGTGGATTTTTTTGATGTTTTCCGGAATAACAGCCTCATTTGGGCGTCCACTGCGCTCCGCATCATTTGTGCCGGTACGACCACGTTTAAATTTAGCAATCCACTTCTCTACCATTTGTCTCGATGGAGCAGAGTTCAGATAATGTTTATCAAGCCATTGTTTGGTTTTCACTGTATTTTTGTTCATCAAAAAGCAATGCTTTATCAAAACTCGAAATTCACTTTTTTCCATTTTTTTTTTTCAATAACAAAAGTTGCTTTATACAAAATGCTATAACTCACGAATCAATAGTCAGATTGCTGTCAAATTTATACACGTATCGTTTGAAGGTTAGTACTAAATAAAAATTATATGAAAAAAATTCTAGTAACGCCATCTATGTGTCATCTTATGGACTTTTTGAATCGATTGTTAGCTTTAAGTAAATTTTCTGCCGATTCTCCATTTGTAAGTTTGAGTAATGCATATCAAATCTTACATTAATGACATTTATTAATGTATGACTGTTCCGTGAATTGACGATATTACCAGACATTAATAATAATCTATAAGTAGTGGTGCACAAAACAAGATTTCTTGTCTTGCTCGTTGACTTTTTGCCTTATCTATGCTAAGACAAGATATTTTTTAAATTCTTGTCTGTCAAAAAATTTTTTTAATTCTTGTCTTGACAATTTCTCGAGTTAATTCTTGTTTTGCTAGTAAGAGTCTTGGATCTTTTGGGAACCAGAGCGTTACTTAAAGACAGTAAGAAATGAAGGGATTCGAACTCAACTCTCTTAGACAGTAATCCAGCGTCTATACCACTGGATCAGGGATCAGGGTTCCTTCGACCGAACAATTACTGGTTTTATATTGAACAGTTAAGCAGAATAATATTGTAACGCAATATAAATAGATGAAATAGGATTTAGAATAGAATTGTAGAATTTAGTAAATAAAAAAAGTGTCTAGAAGGTTCTGATAAGGGGAAAGCGGCCGCGATAACGAAACAAATGCCAGATAAGCGTTCCAGAAATTTCGGCATTCGATAAGCCTTATCTGCCGAAAACTCTGGAAGCCGGGGGCCAAAACTATAAAAAGGCGGTCAGCTTTCCCTCGAGTCAGTCAGTTAGAGTCAATGTAATTAGTGAGTTAGTTAATTGTCAATTGTGGTGATCCAAGTTGAGTTCAGTAATAAAGTGGGTCTTATTCGATAAATGTAATCAATTGGAACCGATAAAGCCCGTAAGATCTGGTGTCAGAAGTGGGATTTTTGTTGCGCTTTATTACGAAGAAATTAACCAAGTGTTCTCGCGGTTGACTTTATCTCGGACATTTTAAACTGTTAAATAGTTATACGAGGCGCGTCAAATAAATTCGTGAACATTCAAATACGCTTTATGGATACGAGATTAAAATCGGCCAAAATGGAACAACAAGTGCAAGCGTTATTAGCAATGTTTAAAGACCAAGCAGAAGAAAGACGACAAGAAAAAGAACAAGAGGAAGAATGAAGACGACAAGACGAAGAACGAAGACGACAAGAAAAAGAACAGGAGAAAGAACGAAGGCGACAAGACAAAGAACGAAGACGACGAGAAAAAGAACAGGAGAAAGAAGAAAGACGACAAGAAAAAGAACAGTAGGAAGAACGAAGACGACAAGATAAAGAAGAAGAAGATCAGAAAAGAAATGCAGAAAAACAAGAATTGCATAGTCTATTCGCAAACATAACAGAAAAAACGGGAGTAGACGCTGCAAAAATGAGAGAAGAAATGAAAGAATAAATTACAGAAATGAAAGAACAATTTACAGGAATGAGAGGAAATGCAAAAAGAGATTGACGAAGTCAAAGAAGAATTCAACAGCAAGCTTCTTGATTTGGAAAATGCAACAAAGAGGGAGATCAGCAATATAAAAAATAACATGAAAAAGTTGCTAAGTGGACAAAGCACGCAACATGAATCCGAAAGTGTACCTGCTAGTTCTTCCCATTCCTATGAGGGAAAAACATCCTTCCACACCTACAGAAAACAGTTCGAAGCTGTTGCTAGGGTCAATCAGTGGACGGAGGAAGCAAAGGCAACCTCATTAGTGGTATCCCTGCGCGGAGATGCTCTGGAATTACTCCGAACCTCTATCGGATCAAGAACAAGCCAATTATGAAGATCTAGTTAGGGCTTTAGAGCTAAGATTTTGGGACCAACATTTGCAGCAAGTTGTCCAGTCGCAACTGCTAGTAAGAAGACAGAAAAGTGGAGAAACGCTTCAAGAATTCGAGGCTGACGTTAGAAGATTGGCGTACATCGCCTATCCAACAGCACCAACCGACTTTCTGGAACTCCACGCAGTTAGAATCTTCATAGAAGGGAATAAGAGACCCGGAAGTTCAGAGAGTGATACGCCTGTCAAACGTCCGAACATCAAGGGAGGCACTGATTAGAGCCTTGGAGGTTGAAGCTGCTTATAAGGTTTCAGAGCCTGGGGCATCACGCAGAATAAGGAAGTCCGACATCGAAGAGGTTACAGATGACCCTAACCTCGCGAATATAAGCTCTAACATAAAAGAAATAAACGCGAACATAAACGCTAGCCTAAAGAATGGACGGGAGCATGAGCGTTAACATGAAGGAAATGAAATCGAGCATCCAAGAACATGGTGAAAACACTTAAAGGCAGATCCAACAGAAGCACATGTTACAACTGTGGCAAACTGGGGCATTTCAAGAAAGACTGCAGGTCGGCCCAAAGAAGTCGACAAGCCCCACAGCAGGAAAACTAAAATCAGCCAGTGGGAAGGGGCACTCATTGGCTGGTGTCGAACAACGAGCCCCCAAAACTCTTTCCATCAAACAGATAAAAAGGACCATGGAAAGTTTGGTGGTAGCAGCCAGCGTAGATAGAAGGAATGTACAGGCCACAGTCGACACAGGCGCCATGTTTACTTTAGCACGAAGGAACATTCTTCCGTCAAAACCGAAGGCACTGTCGCAAAGAATGGTCCTCAGGACAGTTACGGGAGATACTGCGCCAATTATAGGAGAGGCAGACGTCATGATTGGTCTGGGAAAACTAAGGATTCCGCATCGGGTGTTGGTGGCAGATATCGAAGACGAACTGATTCTGGGGATGGACGTAATCAGGCAACATGGCTCTTACTTTCGACCCAGTGCAGAACATTTTAAAGATTGGAAATGAAGAGCTTGTCCTGACTACACCAAAGGACACTCCAAAGGAGGTAAGACTGTTTGCCTGCGAAACAGCTGTAGTGCAGGAAAGCAGCAAGAAAGACGGTTATGGCTGTGATGGAAGGAGATTTGGGCTGCTGCGTTGGATTAGTGGAACCGACTTATGACATTTCCAAGAATTTGCTAGTGGCGAGATCCGTGGTTAAAGCATCTCAGAAGGTACCTGTGAGAGTTGCCAACGTGTTCCCAACAGCACGCATCAATCAAGAAGGGAACTACTCTGGCAGTCTGTACCCCGGTAGCCTCAATAGGCTCCTTGGGAGACAGTTGTGCGCCAGTACAGGAAACGAAGATTGGGCAAGTCAAGTTGGAAGTGGACTTGAAACACTTGTCCAAGGAAGAAGTAGTTCTGGCTAGGTAATTTCTAAAGAAAAACCACGGCGTCTTTACCGATGGAGACCGAAATCTAGGAAGGACCGACGTAGTTCGACACAAAATCAACACTGGCGATGCAACACCTATTCGTCAACCCCCTAGAAGATTACCGGTGGCCAAGCAAGAAGAAGTCGCGGGACTGGTTAAGAAGATGATGAAGGATGGAGTCATCGAGGAGTCCAATAGTCCATAGTTTTCCCCTGTAGTCTTGGTTACAAAGAAGGACGGGTCAACAAGATTCTGTGTCGACTACCGGAAATTAAACGACGTCACTAAAAAGGACAACTACCCCAAGAATTGCCAAGAATTGATGACACCCTAACGACCTTGTCTGGGTCCACCTGGTTTTCAACTTTGGACTTGAAAAGTGGATATTGGCAAGTGAGCATAGACCCCGACGACAAAGAAAAGACGGCCTTTTCATCTGGGAGTGGATTATATCAGTTCACGATTATGCCTTTTGGACTATGCAACGCACCGACTACTTTCGAACGTCTAATGGAACTGGTACTTCGAGGACTCACTTGGAAAACCTGCTTGGTTTACCTAGATGACGTCATGGTGATGGGCAAGAGCTTTAAAGAACATTTGGAAAATCTTCAAGAAGTTTTCGACAGATTAAAGCAAGCCAACTTAAAGCTGAATCCAAAGAAGTGCTCTTTGTTCCAAAGGAATGTAGAATTTTTGGGCCACACTGTATCAGCTGCAGGAGTTGAAACAAATATCAGCAAGGCTCAAGCAATTCGTGACTGGCTAAGACCCAAAGACAAACATGAACTGAGGAGTTTCCTGGGGCTATGTACCTATTACAGAAGGTTTGTGAAAGGTTTCGCTAACATCGCTGCGCCGTTGCATCAACTAACTGAAGGAAGAAGGCCGTACGTCTGGACTCCCGACTGTGATACCGCTTTCCGAAAACTGAAGTCCGCCTTGAGCACAAGCCCTATCTTGGCTTATCCCCAGCAGATTGGGAAGTTTGTGTTAGACACAGATGCCAGCAACGTCGGCATTCGAGCTGTGCTGTCCCAAGTTAAGGCGGTGAAGAAAGAGTAATCGAGTATTATAGCAAGATCCTGACAAAGCCGGAGAGGAACTATTGCACCACCAGGAAGGAACTACTTGCGATAGTGAAAGCCGTGGAACACTTTCACAAGTATTTGTACGGGCAAGAATTCCTCATCAGAACAGACCATTCGGCACTTTCTTGGTTACTCCGAATGAAGAACGCGGAGGGACAGACGGCTAGATGGTTAAAAAGGCTTCAGCAGTATCACTTCAAGGTGCATCATCGACCGGGACGACAGCATAACAACGCTGACGCTTTGTCCAGAAGACCTTGTGGGGATTGCAAATACTGCAGACGAGTTGAGGACCATGAGGACATGGTGGATATAAGGATCACTTCTGTTCAGCCAGAAGACGGATGGACTGTTGAAGGCATTCGGAAGCTACAGAAGAGCGACGCTGATATCGGACCCATATTGGAATGGAAAGAAGCTGGAGATAGACCGAAATAGCAAGAACTGTCCGATAAAAGTCCAGCTCTTAAGAATTTGTGGGCTCAATGAAAATCCCTCCAGGTAGAGGACGGGGTGCTAAAGAGAACATGGAAAAGCGCGGATGGAAAGCATGTCAACTTGCAGTTGGTGGTGCCTCAGGAAAAGATTCCACAGGTCTTGTGGGAGGTGCACAATGGGACTCTCAGAAGAGTTGCGCCACTGGTATGGTGGACATACTGAGTTACTGTGCTCTTCTGTATAAACTTTCCTCACTTTGTAACAATTTTCAATTCAGAAGAGTTTCGCCTTTGGTATGGTGGGCATATCGTGGGTTACCGTGCTCTGATGTTTTGAAATTGGCCTTTTTATTCTTTCATTTTTGCATATTTCCTTATATTTCTTCTTTTATTTATTGTCTCTTTTCTTTGTTCCTGAAGAAGCCTCCTACGGATGGTGGGCGAAACGTCAAACACTTTTGGTAGTTCCTTGACACGGTCTAATCCCGGAAGAAGTATATCCTGTAGTGACTCTGGCCGTGGAAGCTTTCGGTATCATACTACTGTTATAAACCACCAACGATGCTATAGTGCGAAACCGGCCAAGAAAACTAAAATGACATTTAAACGTTTTAAAATTTTCATATTTATTATAATTTATTTTTAAATATTGTAAACGAGTTATTAATATTGAATATTGAAGTGAGATAAAAATATTATTAAAAGAAACCAGTACGAATTCTGAGGTAATCATGAAAAGTTCGGAAATTTGAATCCAGAGAAAGTAGATTAAAAAAAACTAAGCCAGGCGCGCGTCTGGCTTGCACCAGTTACTATAGTGAACAGTAAATAGACCAAATGAAACCATTTTTACTTATGAATGAATTTGAAATTTTATCCAAATTTTCTTGTGTAATTATTGAAAAATAAAAAAATTTTATATGGTCAGATATACACACTTTTTTAAACAATCAATCTAACATTTATGGAACTTGAAATACAAAACTTGTCCCCTGAAACCAAGAAAGATAAAAAAAAGGTTGCTCTAACGCGTTTCGACAGCCAAGCTATCATCTTCATGTTCAGTATCTCTCTGAAGATGAGAGCTTGGCTGTCGAAACGCGTTAGAGCAACCTTTGTTGTGTTTTTTAATTTTTCTTGGTTTCAGGGGCAAGTTTTGTATTTCAATTTTTAAAGGTAACCAAGGACCAATCTCTTTCACCAAAAAAAAATATGGAACTGATAACTGTATTGGTAAGGTCTCAGATAAAAAGCATTCATTCCCAATTCGCAATAAGTCGATGACTTTATGAGATCGCCTTGCACCGCAATGACTGCGTTGCGTGCAAATTAATAAACTAGTGCTTACTCCGAAAATATTCATCTAAATCAAAGAATGTAAAAGATAAATTTTATCTGCATTCTATCTTTTAGCTAAACCAAGTTTTTTATTTCAAAAAAATTAATACCATATAAAAAGCCTTGGAATGCAGGCAACTATTTTTCCATAAAATATTTTTTTTTCTCAATAACTCTTACGTTATCGAAAAAATTTTATTTCCGATAACTATGTTCCATTACCTACTGACCCTATTCTGGGTAGCTACATAGCAACCCATAGCTATCCAGAAGTCCAGCAGATCAATAAATTAGACATGACTAAAAAACGATCTCATAAAAATAAAGAAGTCCAGAATATCAATAAATTAGAAATGACTAAGAGACGATCTCGTAAAAATAAATTAAGAATTCCAATTACGCGAGGCGACTAGTAAACAAAAAACTGTTCGAAATGTAAACACCTGATATTTAAGCAATTAATTTTTATGTTCCTATTAAGTTTGATGTGTTTATTTATGCAGTTTTTAATCAGTGACAAATCACGAACGATCGACTGACAAATTAAACAAGGCACCAGCTACAGCTGCTTGAAGCAGCTAATTTTCTTTATTAACTAAGAAAATGGAAACCCCTCATTAAAGAATATAGGACAAGCAACCAAACAGTTTATGAAAACACGAATTCTGTCAAGTGCAACTGCAGATTTTATGTTGTAACTCCAAGGAAATAGACAAAATCCTCCTTACTAATCGTTGTGTGCACACGTGATCATTTTTAAACGCTGTAAGTGATTATTCATAGTTTTTGATTAAGTTAATGCACCTCAAGTGTTTTGATTCGGTGAAAACTTGGTTACCACTTCTAATAGAACATAGGAGGGCTTCTATCTATAAGTGTGTCAGTTCTATTGCTTATAATTCAGCCACTGAGTGCTATGCATCGGTGCTGTTAAATTATATCATATTATTCAGATTTTACCTTTGCTTAGATCGTTGACTTAATGAATACTTAGATTGATAACACTAGTTAACATAAATGCAACATGAGGTAAGTAATAAGTATTTTCGGATGTTTCGTTGCGCAATCTAATTTTTTTAATGATAGTGACCAATTGGTTACTTACTGTAACTCTCCTAATTGTTTGTCATGACGAAGAAATTTGTTGAGATGTTTGATTATAATTAACATAAACAAAAGAAAAAAATTCGAGACTGAATTTAAAAAAATTATATAACGTTGAATAATATCGATGGTTCGCATATTATGAATTACATAACTAAATCATTACCGTCAATGTTGAGACATACTTGACCTGCTTTAAGACATTAAATTAAATGTTTAGACTGAAATTGCGAATGAAGAAATCTCTTAGTCTGTTCCTATTCCCAAACTTCATACTTATTATTGCCTATTGTTTATATTCTCCTAGCGAATGTTAATGAAAGTCACTTTGGCTGATTTGGTTTTTCTTCCAAAACCACTGTAGGATTTGAGATTTTTGAATCCACACAAAGAACACAAAGAAAAAATGTTACATTTTTCATTTAAGGAGTGACAATTGCCCCAAACAGTAGAACGTCAGTATTTAATTTGTGATCAACGAACTTACTACTTATTATTGTAATCATGAAAAATTATTGTAAATGAATCTTTAACGCTAAAGAGATAAATAAAAACGTTAAATTATTAAAATATTTAACGTTTTGAGGAGTTTTTATTGTCGCCAGAAATGTAATTTCTTTTCCTCCATTTTATTTTTGAAGTAGTATTTTTCGGAATTAAAAGACTGGATCTTATGCGGATTTTGCCTTGATAGTTTTCTGATAAATCGAGATAAGGATAGAGATATAGAGTATCTCTCTAAAGATGGCTGTCGAAACGCGTTAGAGCAACTTTTGTTGTGTTTTTTTAATCTTCCTTGGTTTCAGGGGACAATTTTTGTATTTCAAATTTTGAAGATAACCAAGGACCAGTTCGTTTCATGAAAAAAACTGCTTTCAAGAATTTTGAGCTTAAAAAACTGAAAATTTTGAATTCAAACAGGGAAATTTGTTTGGAATTAACGTATTCATTTCACTTTTTGTTCGAAAGTTCAAAATTTCTAACACAGTGGATATTTTTGGAAATGATTATTAATAAATACAGGTGTTTTTAAAGTTTAAACTAACTCATTATCAGCTTTTTCTAAAGCGACTTTGTCCATCATAAATATAAACTTTTCTGAACATTTCGAAAAAAAATTTCAAATTCAAAAAACCCAAATACAAGGTCAGCGTTTTGATAAATGATATTTTGAAAAATGTTTGCTATGGTATAATTTAACTTACCAAAGTATAACAACAAAAATTTGACAATATCTACAATTAAACTATTTTTTTCCAGTTGATTCCAAACTTGAGTTTAATTATAGCACTTTGTCTTTCTAGAGACGTTTTTCACTCGAGTGCATTTTACAGGTGACAGTTCAAAGATAATTTTTTAAATTTTAGAAACGAAATATTCTTCAGGCAATTTTATCATTTTACCCGCACATTCATAAAATTTATATATATTTTTTTATATCTCACATATTTGTTTATTTTCAGTTCCCAAAATATTAAATTCTATCTTCATGGGAAGGAACATACAGGTAAGCTTATATTTCGGCCTAAAATTAAAACTATATTAAGAAAAGTTATATTTTAGTGAGTGTTTCACTTTCACATTTTAATTTCCTATAGTTAATCCCCTAAACTTTTTTTAATTCTTAGTTGTTACAGTTTAACCTCAAGTATAGAATACGACCTGCACGATAATGATCAATAAGCTAAATTATCAGATTCGAGTAAGAGTAAGTGTCTACATTTTACACTCTCTTTATTATTTACATAAATGAAGAACAACAGGGATTTGGTTCTAATAAGTCGAATTCATTCAAAGCCTTTTATGCTAGTCAGTTAGTAGGCTTATAATGTTATTTCTGCTAGCGAAATACTCATCATTAATTAGCGGTTTAGCGATGTGGCACAGGTAAAGGGGATAAAACCTTGTGCAAATATGACTGGCCAGAATGTTTTTAAGTCTAGTTTTGTTTTGATCTAACTAATTTGATAACACTGATTATACTTATTTATCTTATGCACCAAAATATTAAATCAACTTTCTATTTAAATCTTTTGGTCGGTTCACTGATATCATTTTATCTACTAATCTACTGCGAGTGAATATAAATTGTTATCATTTAAAGACAACGTTAATTTACTTGTAATAATGCATAATGTGGAATGCATAATTTATAAAAATTCTAGGAAGCGTTACCTACATGAATGCACTGATATACCAAATGATTACAAAACAGAAATTCTGTACATAAATTATTGTTGGTCATTCTGTTGTCTCTTTTTCAAAGCGAAACATCCTTGTTAATTAATATTAAATAACTTTATCGTTATCTATTTTTAGAAAATAATGTTCAACCTATGACGTTTGAATGATTTTTTTAAATATCATGTCAGAATTATTTCCTTTTATAAATACGCTAGAAATTTTTTAAAAGTTTTCAATTATTTAAACAATTGTTTTTTAAAAATGAATCGCTAAAACTTTGAAAATTTATTAATAATTAGTCTTAAGAGTACAATCGATATATTGAGAGAATCTTATGCATTTTGTAGGCACAATTGGAATTAGCTTGAAAATCACTAAGATCAGAATCAGCATTCAACAAATTAAACAAATTGTTTTACCCACAAGTTGCTGCAGACAAAACAAAATAGCTATGAATTGTGGTAACAACTTAAAAACGTTGTAGCTTAAGTAAAATTCATTTTTCGAAAACCACCAACTTTCGACCTCATTGCGGAGTTCTTAGAGCGGCTGCAAAGCTGATCGAGAAATCCCCCAAAGAGGACAAATAGCTACACCCCCTGGGAAGGAGTCACCCTGATTTTTGTGGTGATTCACTCTCTGCGGATAGCACAGATTGACCTACATCACTGTAACTCGACTTCGTCAATTTTGACGAGGTAGCTCTCAGTGATGCAAACAAGTTTATCAATAATTCAAGAGCCTTGGCTCTTGAATAACGTCTTCTTCGTCTTCTTCGTCTTCGTCTTCGTCCTTCGTCTTCGTCTTCGTCTTCGTCTTCGTCTTCGATTTTGTCTTCGTTTTCGTCTTTGTCTTCGTCTTCGTATTCCGTCTTCGTCTTCGTCTTCGTCTTCGTTTTCGTCTTCTTCTTCGTTTTCGCCTTCGTCTTTGTCTTCGTCTTCGTCTTCGTCTTCGTCTTGGTCTTCGTCTTCGTCTTCGTCTTCGTCTTCGTCTTCGTCTTCGTCTTCGTCTTCGTCTTCGTCTTCGTCATCGTCTTCGTCTTCGTCTTCTTCTTCTTTTTCTTAGTCTTCGTCTTCGCCTTCGTCTTCGTCTTCGTCTTCGTCTTCGTCTTCGTCTTTCGGCTCGTTTTTTCGTCTTCGTTTTTCGTCTTCGTTTTCGTTTCGTCTTCGTCTTCGTCTTCGTCTCTTCGTCTTCGGTCTTCGTCTTAGTCTTCTTCGGTTCTTCGTTCTTCGTTTTCGTCTTCGTCTTCGTCTCGTTTTCGTTTTCGTCTTCGTCTTCGTCTTCTTCTGGTCTTCGTCTTCGTCTTCGTCATTCCTTCAATCTTCTTACTTCTCTATCATCATTATCTTCATTTTCTTCTTCTTCTTCTTCGCCTTCTTCGTCTTCTTCTTCTTCTTCCTCTTTTTTTTTAAGTTTACTCCACTCCCAAAGGGTAACCCCATTATACTTTCAAAGCACTGCGAGTAGGATGCGGAAACAAGGATAGATGGCAATGAACCGCCTTCTTAAACAAGGATAGGTTGTAATTTTTGGGGAAAATTCCTTTCGGTAACAAGTTCCATAATTTGGAAGATTTATAAAAAAAGAGACTCTGTAGACAGAAGTCCTCACTGTGTCAAACTGGACCGCACAGGAATTTGCTGTTTCCGACTGTCTAGTACACCTCAAGAATCTTGCCCTTGGGGGGGATTAATCCTATTAGTTCCTGCTAGCATCTTCTATGATAGAACTTGTAGAAAAGAGACAAGTCACCAACCATACGCCTGTGCTCTAGTGTTTCGAGAGAATCGATCAGACTCTCGTCATCAATTAGGCGAATCGCTCTTTGAATTGAATCCAAGGGAGCTAACGTGTGTTTTGGGACTGAACTCAAAACATGAGAACAGTATTCTAGTATTGGCCTAACTTGAGCTTTGTATAGTGTTAATAGCTGATGAGATGTGAAGTACTTTTTAGCTCTAAAAAGAAAGCCTAGCTTCTGAGAGGCGGATTTGGTAATGACGCGCACTTGATCGTCCCAAGAGAAGTTAGTGCTCGCATTCACTCCTAGGATAGATAAATTAGATCCAATCGGAAGGATTTTACCGTTCATTAGTATGTTTATTGCATTGCATTATCCCTTGATGTTTTCTTAGAGAAAACCGCGCCCTGAGTTTTTGAAGCTTTGAAGTCGACCAAATTGTTCTTACCCCATTTCAGAATAATCTCGAGATACCGATTAATCGTCTGTATCTGCTGTTCCCTTAGTCGATCTGAAGCAGCCATAGATAATGGTTTGTCGGAGAAAAAAGATGACACAGGGTTACTATCATCTGCGTTGCTGTATATAGGATTAGAAGTTGAAGCTAAGAGATCGTTTATATGTAACAGAAATAGAGTAGGAGACAGAACAGGCCCCTGAGGCACCCCTCCGTTAATCGCAAATGTCTCGGATGAGATGCCATCGACGACGACCTAAAGAGATTTGTCAGCGAAAAAATTGGATATTAAATGACAGGCTCCAGGAGGAAGACCATAAGATGTTAATTTTGGGAAAAGATATCGGTGCCAAACTCCGTCAAAAGCCTTCGAGATATCCAATGCCACAATCCTAGCATCACCATGTTTTTCCACAGCTGAGTTACAGATATAAGTAACATATGCCAGTAGATCGCCAGTGAAACGTTGTCTTCTTTAGTAAGGCTAGTTGCCTGTTCATTCTAGATTTCTCTTATTGTTGTTCCTGTGAAAGCGACTGCCAACTGTTACGCCATCGTTTCGATGGTCTTCCTGGTAGTCTGGTCCCTTGTGGCTTTCCGTTGTATACTATTTTCGCCAGCCTGTTGTCTGCCATTAGATTAACGTGTTCATTCCACTCTCGTCTTCTTCTGGACCATCGTACTACATCTTCCACTTTACATTTTTCCCTGATATGGGCATTTCTTTGTCGATCCCACATTGTGTAACCTGCTATTGTTCTCAGGATTTTCATTTCCATAGTTCTTAGATGCGTCTTGGTGGTAGTATTGTCTGCTCTCGTTTCGGCTGCGTATGTTAAAATAGATCGGACACAAATCTTACATATTCTGATTTTGCATTCGATGGATAGATGTTTTTTTTCAGATTGTTTTAAATGTCCTGAAATGATCTCTACCTTATTTGCCTGTTGCCTTACTTCGTCTTTGACATTTTTGTTGCTCATAATTTTTATGTCAAGGTATTCGAAACTCAGTATCTGTTCAATTGTGTTGGTATTTACTTCTAGTTTGCATCGTAACGGCTCTTTTAGTCGATATCCAATTTTGTGTGTTTTTACAGCCTTTCCAATTTTATTTATAAATATGTTAAACAACTAAGGACTGAGACTGTCCCCGTGACCAATTCATATGTTTATTTCTATCTTTGTTGTGAATTTTTTGACTCTTACTTTGGTAGTGTTATTGTTGTCATTTTCTTTAATTGGTTTGCTTAAGATATGTTGATCTAGAGGGTCGACATAATGTTGTTGTGTACTTGGTTTACATAATGATTCTATATTAAAATTTTCTATAATTAAACGAGCTTTTGTTTTGCAAGGAGTAGGTGAAATTCGTAGTTTGCATAGTACTAATTAAAGGTCTGAACCTGAGACTAAAACTGAATAACAATCCTTTGGAAGCACTAATGGCGTCAGTATACATGCCCTAAGTAACCGAAGAACCGGCATCAGCAGACATTAGGAGGTTGATTTAATACTCGGAGGACAGAAGGCTTAATCTTCTCTTGGGAGGCGATGCGACCGCGCACCATGCAGTGTGGAGCAGTTCTCACATCAACCAAAGAGGGAAAATCGTTCACCAATTCCTCTTGGGTACAAAACTCATATTTAATCGAGGTGATGAACGTACATTCCTGCACTGAAGAAGACACGACGTTACAGACATAACCCTTGCGACAGGGGAGGTTGCTGATGCAGTCCAGAGCTGGAGGGTCTTAGATGAGCCTTCTGGATCCAACCAGAGGAATTCCGATCATACTCTGTCAGGAATAAAACAAAGTCGAAATCTTTGACTTGCAAACTAAAATGGGTATAGAGCTGCCCCAGAGTATAGATTGCAGTGCGTTCTTTGCAGCTTACACACAAAGAAGCAACTAGAGACCACTAGCTGCTAGAATAATCCAGCAAAGTCTCAAGGAGGGCTTTGGAGAAAACTGCGTTGTCAGAAAGAGAAATCAGAAGTTAGAGGTTAACTGGCGGACCTAAAGACCTAGCGGAACTCAGAACTAAAGTAAATAAAGCCTTTAACAATGCAAGAAACAGCCGGGTGAAAAATAAACGGGTCACCTTCAGAAACCTGTAGAAAGAATATAGCAAGGCTATAAACTCCGCCAAAAATAAAAGTTGGGAAGAGTACTGCCGGGGAATAGAAAACTTCACTGAGGCTCTAGACTAGCGAGGATCCTATCCACTAATAAATCAGCTCAACCAAGCCTTTTAAAGATCCCTACGAGACAATACATTGAAACGGTGGAGGATTCATTGCAGCGTTTACTGGAACCCACTTCTTCATCAGATTACACCGAGGAGACCAGTCCTAGAAAAAAATATCGACACAAGAACTGAAAGCTAGCCTTAAAAATTGCCACTCCTATAGAAGTTCAATGGGCAATAAAGATCTTTGAACCCTATAGAGCACCAGGACCAGAAGGAATTTTTCTCGTCCCATTACAAAATGGACTAGATATTATACTAGGTCCTCTTACAGGAACAAGTTCTTAGAGCTAGCATTGCTCAAGGGCATATACCAAAACAAAGCTCAAGCTCAAGACAGATGAGTTAACTAAAAATTTATACAGACCAGAAAACGTAGCCACTTCAGCTAAAAAACGCATTGCACGCAAACAAGATAGAAAAGAATCTAAACCAACATCTTCATAAAAACCTCGATCCTCAATCCACAGTACTCAATTTGTTTACCAGCATCAAATAAACGACTAATCTTTGAGCTCGAACGTGCGAACGAAGCGTCTGAATTTCAAGGTTGAACAAAAGATCTGATTTTTAAGCTTGAATGTGCAAACAAAACGTCTGAATTTCAAGCTTGAACAAAGTGTCTGATTTTCAAGCATAAACGTGTAAACGAAATGTTTGAATTTCAAGCTTCAACGAAATGTCTGATTTTTAATTCTGAACGTGGGAACAGAGCATCTGATCCTAGAGCTTAAATTTGCAAACAAATTGCCTGATTTTTAAGCAAACAAAGCGTCTGAATTTCTAGCTTAAACGTACCAACCAAACGTCTAAATTTCAAGTGTCTGATTTTCAAGCCTGAAAGTGGGTACAGAGCTTCTGCTCCTTAGCTTCAACGTGCGAATGAAGCGTCTGATTTTCAAGCTTGAACTCGCAAACGAAGCGTCTCATTCTCTAGCTTGAACGTGCAAACAAAGCGTCTGATTTTCAAGTTTCAACAAAGCGTCTTACTTTCAAGATTGAAAATGAGCGCAGAGCCTTTGATCCTCAAGCTTAAACGTGCAAATAAAGGTTTAACATGCATACGAAACGTCTGAATTTTAAGCTTGCACGTGAGCACGGAGCTTCTCATTTTCGAACTTGAATGTGAGATCAAAGCATCTGATTTTGAAGCTCGAACTCGCAAACGAAGCATCTGATTCTCGAACTTGAACTTGCAAACAAAGCATCTGATTTTCAAGCTTGAACTTGCAAACGAAGCGCCTGATTCTTGAGCTTGAACGTGCAAACAAAGCATCTGATTTTCAAACTTGAAAATGCAAAAAAGCGTCTGATTTTCAAGCTTGAACGAAGCGTCTTACTTTTGAAATTAAACGTGAGCACAGAGCCTTTGATCCGTAAACTTTAACGTGCAAACAAAGCGTCTGATTTTCAAGTATGAGCGTGCCAAAGAAACGTCTGAATTTTGGGCTTAAACAAAGCATCTGATTTTCAAGCTTGAACGTGCGATTCTCGAGTTTGAACGTGCGATTCTCGAGCTTGAACGTGCGAACAAAGGATCTGATTTTTAATCCTAAACATGCGAAAAAAGGGTCCAATTTTTAAGCTTGAACAAAGCGACTCATTTTTAAGCTTGAACGTGGGGACAGAGCCTTTGGTCCTCGAGGCTGAACGTGCAAAAGAAGCGCCTGATTCTCGAGTTTGAACGTGCAAACAAAACGTCTAATTTGTCAGCTTGAACGTGCAAACGAAACGTCTGAATTTTAAGCTTAAACGAAGGGTCTGATTTTTAAACTTTAAGGTGCAAACAAAACGTTTGAATTTTAAGCTTGAACAAAATGTCTGATTTTCAAGCCTAAACTTGCAAACGAAACGTCTGAATTTCAAGCTTAAACGAAGGGTCTGATTTTTTAGCTTGACAGGGTATCTTATCCTTGAACGTGAGAACAAAGCATCTGATTTTTAAGGTCGAACTCGCAAACAAAGCGTCTGATTCTCAAGCTTCAACGTACAAAAAAAGCATCTGATTTTTAAGCTTGAAAATGTAAACAAAGCGTTAGATTTTCAAATTTAAAAGAAGCGTCTCACTTTTGAGCTTGAACGTGTAAACAAAGCGTCTAATTTCCAAGCTTAAACGCTTGAACAAAATGTCTGATTTTTAAGCTTGAACGTGCAAACAAAACGTCCGAATTTCAAGCTTGAACGAAGTGTCTGATTTTCAAGCTTGAACATGGGGACAGAGCATCTGATCCTCGAGCTTGGACGCAAGAACAAAGCATCTGATTTTCAAGCTTGAATGCGTAAACGAAGCATCTGAAGAAGCGCGTTCAAGTTTTAGAAAGAACTTGAACGTGCAGTTAAGCGTCTGATTTTTAAGCTTAAACGTGCAAACGAAACATCTGAATTTCAAGCTTGAACAAAGCATTTAATTTTTAAGGTTAAACGTGCAAACAAAGCGTCTGATTCTTGAGCTTGAACGTGTGAACACAGCGTCTGCTTTTTAAGCTCGAACGTGCAAAAAAAGCGTCTAATTTTTAAGTTTAAACGAAGTGTCTTACTTTCAAGCTTGAACGTGGGGACAGAGCTTCTGATTCTTGAGCTGAACGTGCAAAAAAAGGGTCTGATTCTCAAGTTTGAACGTGCAAAAAAAGCGTGTGATTTTCAAGCTTAAACGTGGGGACAGAGCCTTTGATCCTTGAGGCTAAACGTGCAAAAGAAGCAAAAGTGTCTGATTCTGGAGTGTGAACGTGCAAACAAAACGTCTGATTTTTAAGTTTGAACGTGCGAACGAAGCGTCTGATTTTCAAGCTTGAACGCAAGCGTCTGGAACTAAGCGCCTGGAATAAGACTAAAGTAGTCTGTATTCCAAAACTGACAAGAAACGGTATTAATCAGGCCAATGACTTTCATCCAGTTTGCCTAAAGTCCATTATATTAAAGGTACTGGAAAGGCTTATAGACAAAAAGATAAAACCCGTACAAATGCAGCTTCGCCCATTGGCCCGACCTCCCAATATGCCTATCAGGTGGAAAGTCCACGGAAACGACCTTACACTACCTGGTAAGCGGTATGGAGCATCAGTTATTGGTAAAAAACGTTGCAATAGGGATCTTTTTAGACATCACAAGGACTTTTGATAGTAGCGGGTATGAAACCATTAAGAGATCTCGAGCCTGATAAAATGGGCGCAAAACATGTTAACATCAACAGTTAGGCATGGGAGCTTTAATGGATTATTAAAGGTCGTCCTGCTAGGGGATATCTACAAGGTGAAACAATTTCTCCCCTCCTGTGAAACCTAGTGGTAAACGATCTTCTGGTCAGATTGAAAGAAGCAGGCTTTTGAGTTTACGGGTACGCCGATAACGTGGCAATAGTGATCGAAGGCCAATTCTTAAACACACACTAAGAGAACTGGCTAACAATTTGAGAATTGTTGAATCTCGATGTAGGGACGTTAAATTTGTCAAAGGCTGTAGCCTCAATATTCACTAGGAGATATAAAACAACTCCTATAGAACCACTGTTTCTATGGGGGTAGACGATAACCTATTCCACCTCGGTAAAGTATCTTACAGTTAACCTAGATAGTAAACTGAAATGGAATTTATACATGGAAACTCAAAGTAATAAGCTTCACGCCACTATGTGGGCGTGTAAAAAGGTCATGGGTAAAATCTGGGGCTTAAAACCAGGCGTGGCTCTGCAAAACGGTATAGTTACCGCATTTAATCTATTCTGCTGTGATATGGTGGCATAGGACAGACAAAGAACCTGTTAAAAAGCCTACAGGGCACCACCAGAGATGCTGCAGGAGTTATGTGCACCACTCCAACAAAAGCTCTATGGATAGCGCCAAATATGCCTATTCTAGATGAATTCATTAGGACAAATGCCAAATTAACAGTCTAAAGTCTTAAGTGTTTAGGGGACTGGAGGGAGATAAGGATAGGTCATACTACACTTAGGGACACAACAGACCTTTTACTTTAAGACAAGGCCGCACTCCCAGGAAACTCTGGTTGGAACGAAATTATAAGATTCCGATCCCGCAGAGAAAAGATTGGGAAAAATCAGAAATTATGCTAGGCCAAAGAAATGACGTCTGGTTCACAGACGGATCCGGCCTTGGCGGAGCTGGTATCTATAGACCAAGCAATAATTATAGGAAAAGTATTTCAATGGGAGAATAAGCTTCGGTCTTTATGACTGAAATATGGGCCATTAGAGAATGCGCAAATTTCCAAAACAACATGACGCGTAGTCGCTCAATCTATATCTGCAGGGATAGCCGTGAAGCGTTAGATGCTCTAAAGGGGCAAACCACCAGTTGGACTGTAGTGGGACTGTGTGCAAACCCTTAACAGACTGGAAGAAACCAACAAGGTCCTACTTGTTTAAGTGCCCGGACACAGCAACATGCACAGCAACGAGGTCGCCGACGAACCGATAAGGGGAGGCTCTGTGGAACTTCCCATTGAACTCTAGGCAAAAACATCCTATTAACAAACCTCAAATGGGCTCAATTGAACCAGCGGAGAAACATAACCACCTGCAGGCAAGCAAAACTGCTAATGGATAAACTCTGACAATCAAGGGCTGAAGTACTTATTGCAATGAATAAAAGTAGACTAAGCAAAACACTGGGTCTGCTTACTGGTCATGTGAATTTTAAAGGACTCATGGTTAACTCAACCTATCAGAAAGCGACAGATGTCGACTGAAAAGGAAACAAGTTTACACATTGTGTGTTGGTACCCAAACCTTGCCAGATACAGATATAATCTGACTGGCAAAGAAACACTAAAACCAGAATATCTGGAAGGAATTAGTGTAGGTCAAATCTTGAGCCTGGCTGTAAAGGTTGACTGAGACTCAAACAAACTTGTGAAAGTTACAAAAGATTTTAAATCTGGGTGACAAAGCGTATAGGGGACCAACAAATACATTAAAACAATAATAATAAAAACAATAAAATATAGAGTTGCACTCCCACTGATTTATCTATATTATAAATCGCAAACCTCAATAAATCGGATTATGTACCTAACTAGATCAGAATCTTTTTTCAGTTGATCCCACGAAGTTGTCGCCCGAAACCTCCCTCAATGAATACCTCAGAAGTTACCTAAATTTGACTGGCACCAAAAAAATGTGCCTTGAAGGAGGATGTGGTGCTTGCATCGCTGTTGTCAGAAAGAAAGATCCTGTCACTAACGAAGAAAAAGTATTTGCAGTTAACTCGGTACGTTCATGCTTGAGTTTTATAAATTCGATTTTATGGTCACATTGTGGTGCAGGATATACTTCTTCCAGGATTGGAGCATGTCAAAGAATTACTAAAAGTGTTCGACGTTTTGCCACCATCGTAGGGGGCTTTTTCAGGAACAAAAAAAACCATAAATGAAAAGGGGAACATAAGGGAATGTGCAAAAATGAAAGAATGAAAAGGACAATTTCAAAAGAGCACGGTAACTAAGTATGTCCACCATACCAGAGAAGAGTTTCACCTCTGGTATGGTAGACATACTAAGTTACCGTGCTCTTCTGTCTAAACTTTCTTACCCTTTGTACAAATTTTCAATTCAAAAGAGTTTCGCCTCTGGTATGGTGGACATACTGAGTTACCGTGCTTTGATGTTTTGAACCTTGCTCTTTTTTTATTTTTCATTTTTGTATATTTCTTTGTATTTTATTTTTCATTTATTGTTTCTTTGTTCCTGAAGAAGCCCCCTACAATGGTCTGCGAAACGTCAAATACTCTTAGTAGTTCTTTGACATGGTCCAATCCCGGAAGAAGTATATCCTGTACTAACTCTGGCCGTGGAAGCCTTCGTTATCACATTGTAGTAGTCGATTTTACAATAACATTATAGTGCTTGGTATCGATTTTAACATGTCATGGATGGAAGATTAGAAACGATTGAGGGTATTGGCGGGCCTCTGACTCAGTACCATCCAGTTCAGACGGCTTTGGCGAACTTTAACGGGACTCAATGTGGGTACTGCTCATCGGGGATGGTCATGAATATGTACGGACTCTTCGAGGCGGGTAAACTAACTATGAAAGAAGTCGAGAATTCGTTTGGGGGAAATATTTGCAGATGCACTGGATACAGACCTATATTGTCCGCATTTAAATCGTTATGTAAGGACGCCAGTGAGGATTTATTGGGGAAGTACACAGATATAGAAGATTTGAAATTGTGCAGAAGCAAGTGCGATGGGTGGATCTGTGTGGAATGTCCCCGGAGGGATAGACCACTCGAAATTATTATGGATGATGCAAAATGGATAAAAGTTTACGATCTTAAAGATTTGTTAAGTGTTTTGACGCCACTAACAAATTCAATGTATAAATTAGTAGCTGGAAATACCGGAAAAGGTAAGAATTCACTCTGGCAGAATCCAGATCTTTGTATTCCACTCCTATTGAGTGACATTTTCTACGCCAGTTGCTTCTTCCACACTTCCAGATTTTCAGTTACCTTCTTTCGTTAAGGATTGGCAATCTTTTATAGCCCCAAACAGCCATTGCGTTAGATCTTTGTTTGTCAATCAATGGTTCTTAAGTGTTTTTTTTTTTTCGTGAGTTTTAAGTCACAAACAACGATTTACAAACTAAAGATGCGTTTAGAGTAGACACTTTATTCCGTACATTTCTCTCTGATATAAGTGTCAACTAATTTGCCAGAAGCTATCCGAGACTTACCTACACAGCTGGGATGGAACAGCTTCTGTCAGGATAGTTGGACACGTGTGGACCAGTCAAGACACATCAGAGAGAAAATATGTTTTACGTCAGAGGGAAATATAGAAAGTGTCTAATTTTGGTAAAACGGACTGGTCCTTGGTTATCTTCAAAAATTGAAATACAACAAATCTTGCCCCCTGACAGGGGGACTGTTTGTAGACTTTTTATAAAAAAATCAAGGATTTTGTCTCGAGACAGTCCCGAACAAATCTCAAAATGGTCTACGGACTTTGTCAGGCATCCACGCCTGCGTAGTTTTAGCTAAACTTGTTTCCAAGACACCATGACAAATCACGATAGATAAATTACTGATGACAAATGGGACAGCCAGCTGTAGAATTGCTGTTTGTTTACAGGGCGTTGCAGGACAAGGGATTTCTTTCCCATTTTTTTTCTTTAGGTTTAATCCACTCGCAAAGAGTAACCCCATTATGTTTTCAAAGCACTGCTAGTAGGATGCGAAAACAAGGATGGATGGCGATGAACCGCCTTCTTAAACACGGGTAGGTTGTAAGTTTTGAAGAAAATTCCTTTTATAACAAGTGCCATAGCTTTGAAATTCTATAGAAAAAAGAGTCTCCGTAGACAGAAGTTCTCACTGTGTCAATGAACAGCACAGGAATTCGCTGTCTCCGACTCTGTCTATTATAACTCAAGAATCTTGCCGTTGGGGAGATGAATCCTATCCTGCGAGCATTTTCCATGATAGTACTTGTAGAAAAGAGACAAGTCACCAACCATACGCATGTGCTCTAGTTTTTCGAAAGACTCGGTCAAACTCTTGTCATCAATTAGGCAAATTGCTCTTGTTTGAATTGAATCCAAGAGAATTAAAGTGTGTTTTGAGGCTAAACTCCAAACATAAGAAGAGTATTGGCTAGTGTTGGCCTAACTTAAGTTTTGTATTTGTTTAAAGACAATCGCAGAACTTTGTCTATAGATACAAATTCCACGATTTTGTTGCGAGTGTATACTAGGCATAAGATCCAACGCAATCGCTCTTTGGGGCAATAAAAGATTGACAAACTTTAACGAAAAAAGGTAACTGAAAATCCAGAAGTGTGAAAGAAGCAACTGCCAAACGCTACTCAATAAAAGTGGAATTGAACGAAACTTTCGAAAAGAAAATACAGAGAATAACTTCCACTCAGTATGTCAACAGGGGTATTTAAAACCGAGGGACCATTTGATACATATATTGATATAACTGAAGTTAAAGAACTTCATTCATATGAATTAACTGAGGATAAGTTAGCTTTAGGAGGGAGTATGTCGTTAACTGATACCATGGAGTTATTCTATGACATATCCACCAAAAATACCAAGTTTGCTTATCTATCAAAATTAGGGGATCACATAGATTTAATTGCCAATGTTCCAGTAAGGAATGTAAGTTATCTCATCTAATAAGTATCGCTGGTTCTAACAATTTGGAAATTTAGACAGGAACTTTAGCTGGCAACCTTATGATGAAGCATGACCATCACGATTTTCCTTCAGATATATTTCTAACACTTACGACGGTGGGAGCGGTTCTTACTATTGGTAAGCTATGGTATATCTTTGATTTTGTCTAAAATTGTCAACGTTTAAGCATCTTGTGATGGAACCCAGGTAACAAAGTCAATGGAAGAATTCTTGACCTTTGATATGAAGCAAAAAGTCTTACAAACTATAACTCTTCCCAGTTACACCGCTGAATATAAATATGAAAGCTTACAAGGTTGGTTTCTATTCTTTGTTTTTTATGAATTCAACTGCTTAATTGGTTTTTTAATTCTTTTGGGGGATGCTGCTGGTATTAAATAAACCTAGTTTTTTTCAACGAAATCTCTCTTGAAATCTATTTTTGATTCTCATTACTCACAATTTGATCGAAATAGTTTGGCATTTGACAGGTTTAAAATGCTGAGTTATTGTCTGCCTTGGCTATCTTCTCTGCTCTACCATTTTCATTTTGGAAGAGTTCCCCACTAGTGTTATTGATATACTGAGTTAACGTTCTCTTCTGTCTTGAATTTTAATTTTTTTTCGGTCCTGAATCTGGGTTTGGTAGTTCTCAGTCTTTGCAGATGAATACGGTCTCTGTTATGATTAACATACTGATTTAATGACTTTTTGGTGGTCAATTTGGTTTTCCCTTGCCCCTGATGAAGTCATCAATGATGGTGAGCAAAACTTCGAACACTTTTAGCAATTCCTTGATTAGGTCCAATCCTGGAAGAAGTAAATCTTTAGTGGTTTGAGATTTTGTTGAAATCGGTTTATTTCAAAACTAGAACAATTACGTCATTACATGGAGGAATTTCCAAAAACCATTCACTTGAAAGTTCCCTTATTTATTGTAACAAAGCATTCTATTTTTTTATATGTTAACCTCAATAGCAGTAGCATCAAAATATTTGCAATAACAACTATTTTGCAGATCATGCCAAGAGCACAAAACGCTCACGCCATCGTAAACGCTGGTTTTTTATTTAAATTTGGAGCAAACGACACTGTAGGACTCAGCCACCATCATCTATGGAAATATCAATCCCGATTTTGTTCACGCTTCAAAAACTGAAAACTTCCTAAAAGGCAAAACTTTGTTCGACGATGACATATTGCAGCAGACTTATGCCATTTTAAATGAAGAAATTGTGACCGATTTTCATTTGCCAGAACCAAGTGCCGAATTTCGTAAAGCGTTAGCAATAGCGCTTTTTTACAAGGTGAGGAGTCGAATTTAAAAAAAATGGAAGATTTTGGTTGTTTCTATTGCAAAGTAATCATTCGTAGACGGTATTAAGTTGGGCCCCGGATGATAAAATCACCCCTATTAATAAAAGTGGAGCCACCAAATTAGTCAGAGACATTTCATCTGGAGCTCAAGATTATGAGACCAACGAATCGCTTTATCCGCTAACCAAAGCGATTCCCAAAATTGAAGCACTTGCCCAAACTTCTGGTAAGAATTTAGCGCATATAGAACAAAATTATAAAACTTTGTTGTAGGGCAGGCTGAATATATTGATGATATACCAAACCATCCTAATCAACTGTATGCTAGTTTTGTGTTAGCCAAAGCTGGCGCTGGTGCTACTATAGAAAAAATTGATGCCTCAAAAGCTCTGGTATGCAATATTTAAATTAAACTACACGAACAAATGACGATATTTTTTAAAAGATTCACAGCTACTAAAGAATTTTTCAAATATATTAAAACTTAATTTTTTGTCTTAAAATTTGACCACATTTTCTCAAAGTTTGACCACATTAAGGTTAGAAGTCAAAATTTAGAGTTTGGTCCAAAAAATTTTTAACTTTGATCCCAAAAATTTGCTGCGAAATCCCGAGTTGAGGTTTCAAAATTTCTCTTAAATTTTACTGGTTATCATGGTCGACATTAAAATAAAGACTGTTTTATCAAAATTTCGATTGAAATCTTGCTATTTTGCACTTAGAAATAAAAATGTTTAAAAAATGGTCTACTGCATTGGTATCGTTTTTCCAATTATATTTTCTTTATCACTTAACAGGCCTTGGATGGAATTGTGGCATTTTTCAAGAAAGACGACATACCAGGAGATAATAATTTTATGCCGAAAGATCTGATGGGTTTTACAAAAATTGAAGAAGTTTTTTGCAGCGGAACTGTCAAATACTACGATCAACCCATTGGTATGATTGTCGGAAATGACCCAAAAGTAGCGGGAAAGGCAGCTGCATTGGTAGAAGTTACTTATACACCGCCCAAAGACAAATTGTTGATTACCATTCGCGATGTACTGAAAGCCAACGCCACTGAAAGGATTCAGGAAGTTGAAAAAGTTAAAGCTAAGAGTAAAGGTATTTCCAATATTTTTTTCAATTCGTTGCTTACATGCAGTTTTCGCAGGAAATGATATTAAGGAAGTTATAAAAGGATCATTTGAAATAGGACACCAGTATCACTTTCACATGGAAACACAAATATCTAGCGCCATACCAACGGAGGATGGTATGAATGTTTACACTTCGACCCAGTGGATGGATCTAACCCAGATTGCAATTGCTAGAATGCTAAATATTTCACAACACAAGTGAGTTTTTATATGAAGGGGTGTATTATCCCCTGAAACCAAGAAAGATTAAAAAACACAACAAAGGTTGCTCTAACGCAGGTATGAGCAAGACGTGGCCCGCGGGCCACATGCGGCTCGCCTAACATTATTCTGCGGCCCGCCTAAGCTCTACTGTTTTACGAAAAAATTTTGGAAAAGAAAATGTCAAACAATTTGATGAAAAAAAGGGACATACATTTCTGCGATTCATGAAATATCTTAGATATGAGCGTAGGCAAGATTTTCTTTAAGGGGGAGGAGCAACAACAATCATTCTACAGAACTCATGGATAAAAGAGAAAACCTTCTGGCTCAGTAATGTGTATTTTTACTTAAAAACTACAGAATTGGGGACATCGCATTTTCAAATTAAAATCATAATTTTGAAAAAACCCCAATCTTAAGAAAAAACCTTTTGGGGAACTTAAATAAATGTCGAAAAAGTGGAAATGTAAGAGACCAAATTTGCAAAGAGAAATTTTTGTAAAAAGAGTTGTAATTTCCAGAACAAGTCGAATTCAGGTAAAAAAATGCAACTTTTAAAAATAATGATTTCAGAATTTTTATTTTATTTTAATTTTGTCATATTTTTGAAATTTTCTAAGAATTTTTTTTCCAAGATTTCCCAAAACTATTCTTCTCAGATTGTTTAGATTTCTATTAAAATTTCGCTTCAATTTAAAAAAAATAAACGAATTTTGTGAAAACGTCTAAATATTTGGAAAACATTCCATTTTAAATGGAAATGTCCAGAAACAGATAAAATTGAATTTTAAGTTAAAAGACAAAATTTGGAGAATAACATGAATTTTGGACAAGTTAAAATTATCGGGAATAAAATTTGAATAGAATCAGAAAAACAAACGCTTCGAAAAAAATTCAGGATTTTTGAAAATTACGTTACAAATTACAAAAAAATATTAAACTTTTTTTCCAAATTTCCAAAAGAGGGTCCAATTTTAAAAGGAAAATTTAAAAAGTTGAAATTTTCAATAAATCACATTGAAAATAAAAACCTACCCTTTCTCAAAAACTCGAAAAATGTGCAAAATCCAAAAAAAATCAAAATTTTCAAAGATCTAATTTTGTGAAAAGACGCAATTTTCAAAAAAAGTCCAACTCAAAATTTAAAATTTAGTAAAGATGTTGAATTTACGAGACATTTTGTTCTCGAAATCCCCAAAAATGTTTTTCGCAACAACAGAAAAGTGAACATTTTCAGAAGCATAAAGCCATTTCATCTAAAATTCGTAGTTTATTGAAAAAGATAAATATTCAAGAAAATGACAAAATTTTTATATAAATAAACTATTTTTGAAAAAGCCCATGAAGTAGGATTTTGAAAACAAAATGGAAATTTCGAAAAAGACAAATCTTGAGGCACCGGCACATTTTAGGTAAAAGACTATTTTCGAAAAATTCAAAATTTTGAAAAAAAAGACGAATTTGCAAAAAAAATTTTTTTTGAAATATTAAAAATCGGATATTGAGATAAAAATCAAGATTTCTTAAAAAAGGCAAATTTTAGGCAACCAGTCAGAATTTCTAAAAAAATCAGAATCTAAAAGATCGAAATTTTTAGTAAATGTTCAGAAAAATAAGGGAATTTGAAAAAAAAATTTGAGAAAACTTTGAAATGGACAAAAAATTGTTCCAAGAGAGTCAAATTAAAAAATAGTCGAAACCCAGAGAGAAAGACGATATTGTAAGAGAAATTTTGCAAAAAAGTTCTAAATTTTGAGAAAAAGCATTTAATCTTAGTGAAATTTCCAAATTCAGAGATAAAAATCAAGATTTCCTGAAAAAGGCAAATCTTAGGGAACCAGTCAGAATTTCTAAAAAAATCAGAATCGAAAAGATCGAAATTTTTAGTAAATGTTCAGAAAAATAACGGAATTTGAAATAAAAATTTGAGAAAACTTTGAAATGGACAAAAAATTGTTCCAAGAGAGTCAAATTAAAAAATAGTCGAAACCCAAAGAGAAAGACGATATTGTAAGAAAAATTTTGCAAAAAAGTTCTAAATTTTGAGAAAAAGCATTTAATCTTAGTGAAATTTCCAAATTCAGAGATAAAAATCAAGCATTCCTGAAAAAGGCAAATTTTAGGAAACCAGTCAGAATTTCTAAAAAAATCAGAATCGAAAAGATCGAAATTTTTAGTAAATGTTCAGAAAAATAAGGGAATTTGAAAAAAAAATTTCGAGAAAACTTTGAAATGGACAAAAAATTGTTCCAAGAGAGTCAAATTAAAAAATAGTCGAAACCCAGAGAGAAAGACGATATTGTAAGAAAAATTTTGCAAAAAAGTTCTAAATTTTGAGAAAAAGCATTTAATCTTAGTGAAATTTCCAAATTCAGAGATAAAAATCAAGATTTCCTGAAAAAGGCAAATCTTAGGGAACCAGTCAGAATTTCTAAAAAAATCAGAATCGAAAAGATCGAAATTTTTGGCAAATGTTCAGAAAAATATTGGAATTTGAAAAAAAAAATTCGAGAAAATTTTGAAATGGACAAAAAATTGTTCAAGGAAAGTCAAATTAAAAAAAGTCAGAAAAATAGTCAAAACTTCAAGTAAAAGACGATATTGTAAATGAAATTTTGCAAAAAAAGATGTAAATTTTAAGAAAAAGCATTTAACCTTAGTGGAACTTCGAAATTCAGAAAAAGAGTAAATTTTAAGAGAAAAATCGAATATTTATTTTCTCTGGACTCTCTGGACGAGTCAGAGGAAGACAGGCTTCCTACTTTGCCTCAACAGGTGTCAGAAAATGTCAAATATTGTGATAACACATCGAAATTTTGACAAACAAGTTGAAACTACCACAAATTTGGATTAAAAAAGGGTTGAAATTTACAAAGAAATTTTTGTCCTTTTACAAAAATTTTAAATTTCTAAAAAATATATCTTTTTGTCAAAAGATATTTCAGAATCAAAAAAAGGCGAAATTTTTAGGAAAAGTCAAATTTCGAGAAATGAAGTAATTACAGAAAATAAAACGAGGAATTTTTAAATTCAAAATTTAGTCATGTTAAATAAAAGAAGGCCAAGTTTATGAATAAATACAAAATTCTAAAAGAAAAAGTCAAATTTTTTAAAAAAATATACAAAATTTGAGAAAAAGGTAGAAATTTCGAAAAAATGTTTCAAGGAAAGGATGAATTCTGAAGAATTGGGAATTCCTCGAATTGAATACATACAAGTTTTCAGTTTGCTGCATGAACCAGGGCGCAAGCGCCCCAGCATTCATATTGTTACGGGCTTATCGGTTCAAATAGATTACCACGTGTGAATTACACCACTTTATTACTAAATTAACTCGGCACACTTCAACTAAACAGTAACTCACTTATTATTTACTAATTGCTAACCCACTAATTACACTGACTTCTAACTGACTGACTCGAGGGAAAGCTGACCGCCTTTTTATAGTTTTGGCCCCCGGCTTCTAGAACTTTTCGGCAGATAAGGCTTATCGTTTGCCGAAATTTCTGGAACGCTTTTCTGCCATTTGTTTTGTTATCGCGGCCGCTTTTCCCTTATCAGATCCTTCTAGAAACTTTTTTTTATTTACTAAATTCTACAATTCTATTCTAAATCCTATTTCATCTATTTACATTGCGTTACAATATTTTTCTCACATGCGGATTGCGTAAAATTTTTAGCCTTGTAATTGGCCCGCTGTAAAAAAAGTTTGCTCATCTCTGCTCTAACGCGTTTCGATAGCCAAGCTATCATCTTCAGAGATACAAGTGAGTTTTTATATGAAGGGATGTATTGTCCCCTGGAACCAAGAAGGATTAAAAAACACAACAAAGTTTGCTGTAACGCGTTTCGATAGCCAAGCTAACATCTTTAAAGAGATAGTACCTTTCTGAAGATGTTTGTTGTGTTTTTTAATCTGTCTTGGTTTCAGGGGACAAGATTTGTGTTTCAATTTAGGAAAAAGCTCTTCAGATAGATTGAGTACCTGTCTGAAGATGATAGCTTGGTTTCAGAAAAAAAAATTGTATTTCAATTTTTGAAGGTAACCAAGGACTTGTCCCTTCCACCAAAATGAATGGGTATATATTCGAATCTATAATTTATCAGAAGTTTTGTTTATATTTTTAAACAAAAACACCATATTTCTGATCTACTTTACCACAACCTTGTCAAGCAGAAGATTAGTGGTTTGAAAAGGATCATAAATTAGGCGAAACAAGCTTGTTCTGGTTATATTAACCACATTCTGTATTTAGTCGTTCTTGTCAACATCCTGAAGTACCACTAAATTCCAATGTGTTCCTCCTGGACTCTGTCATTTGATATCCTCTTTTCTCGCTGACAGATCTCTTCAGGTCGTCGTTGATGGCATCTCATCCGAGACATTTGCGATAAACGCAGGAGTTCCCCAGGGGTCTGTCCTGTCTTCTACTCTATTTCTGTTACACATAAACGATCTCTTAGCGTTAACTTCCAATCCTACATACAGCTCTGTGTCATCTTTTGTCTCCGAGAAACCATTATCTATCGCTGCTTCAGATCGACTTAGGAAACAGCAGATACAGACGATTAATCGGGATCTCGAGATTATTCCGGAATGGAGTAAGAACAATTTGGTCAACTTCAACCCTTCAACAACTCAGGCCGCGGTTTTCTCTAAAATAACATCAAGGGATCATGCAACAAACATACTAATGGACGGTAAAATCCTTTCGATGGGATCTAATCTATCTATCCTAGCAGTGAATGCGAGCACTAATTTCTCTTGGGACGATATGTGCGCCCCATTGCCAAATCTGCCTCTCAGAAGCTAGGCTTTCTTTTTAGAGCCAAAAAGTACTTTACACATCATTAGCTATTAACACTATACAAAGCTCGAGTTAGGCCAACACTAGAATACTGTTTTCATGTTTGGAGTTCAGCCCCAAAATACACTATAGCTCTCTTGGATTCAATTCAAAGAAGAGCAATTCGCGTAATTGATGACGAGAGTCTGATCGATTCTCTCGAAACACTAGAGCACATGCGTATGGTTAGTGACTTGTCTCTTTTCTACAGATACTATCACGTGTAACAGAAATAGAGTATGAGACACAACAGACCCCTGAGGTACCCCTGCGTTAATCGCAAATGTCTCAGATGAGATGCCATCGACGACGACCTGAAGAGATCTGTTAACGAGAAAATTGGATATCAAATGACAGAGTCTAGGGAGAAAGACCATAAGATGTTAATTTGGCTGAGAAGAGATCGGTGCCAGGCTTTGTCGAAAGCTTTTGACATTTCCAATGCCACAATCCTAGCCTCACCATGTTTTTCCATAGCTGAGTTGCAGATATAAGTACCATATGCTAAGTAGATCGTCACTGGAACGTTGTTGTCTAAAACCGTATTGTCTCTCGGAGATGATCCTATTTTCCTTCAAATATTTATTACAACCTATCCTTGTATAAGAAGAGGATTCATCGCCATCTAGCCTTGTCCGCATCCTACTCGCAGTGCTTTAACAGCATAATGGGGTGAATTAAACTAAAAAAAAATGTCTGGAGACACTTAGAGAATGATTGATAATATATTATTGATATCTGCAGGTTTTTCTTTTAACGTGAATTTGCCTCCAATTTCGACAGATTCTCTTCGGCTAATGTTTGCTATTTACTAGCTAATTTGAGCGTTACTCCATTGTTGCCTAATTTTTTCTTGGTAATAGTGACTCTGGAATTTAAAAAATGTGATAATGAAGACGTCGTTACTAGTATTAAACTATTCGTAACAAAAAAAATCCTGTTTCAGAATCAATATAACAGTGAGAAGATGTGGTGGTGGTTTTGGGGCGAAAATATCACGAAATACCCATTTGGCGTGCGCTGTCGCATTAGCAACCGAAAAATTACGAAAACCAGTCAAAATGTCCCTATCTCTAAGCGACAACATGCGAATATATGGCAAAAGAATGCCCTTCGTTTGTGATTACGAAGTAGCTGTCAATGCCCAAGGTTTAATACAATATCTGACCTGTTCAATGTATTCGGATGTAGGTGTGGGTGGGAACGAAATTGCACTACCTCTAACCAAAGATTTATTTTGTAAGAATTACGTATCAGACACTTTTGAATTTACTTCTTACATTGTACTAACTGATACTCACCCAAACACTTGGGCAAGAGCGCCAGGTAAATATTCAGGCTCAATATGGTCAAAAAAATAGAAAAAAGATTTTTTTAGGTTCCCTCGAAGGTCTTAGTGCCATAGAAGCTATTATGGATCACATTTCGTACCAACTGAGTTTGGATTCCCTACAGGTTAGAGTCACGAACATGACTGGAAACCAAGAGCTTCAGAAATACGTTGACGATATTAAAACTTGGGCCGGCATAGATCAAAGGAAATTAGACATAGATAAATTTAATAAGGTAATCTGTCTGTTGTAGATATATGCCAATGGATGATGATATAAAAATATTTTTACTTTATTGGTCAAGTTTGATGGAACGGACTGGTCCTTGGTTATCTTCAAAAATTGAAACACAGAACTTATCCCCTGAAACTGTTTCTCTCTGAAGATGACAGCTTGGCTGTCGAAACGCGTTAGAGCAACCTTTGTTGTGTTTTTTAATTTTTCTTGGTTTCAGGGGACAAGTTCTGTGTTTCAATTTTTTTATTGGTCAACTTTGTAATCTATGGTAACTGAGTAAATGTTTTTACACTTAATGAGAAATTGACTTCAGTTTGAATGCCTCTAATGGCCGGTTTGCATTAAGGCGGGGGTCTGGTAAATCGCCAAGTACGATTTCGCTCTCGGATTTAAATGCCTTATTGAGGGGGGTTAGGAGAACAGAGACGGAAGGGGTTTCGAAGGGGAATTGAGTAAGAAGTTCGGTTTACGTCGTTCGAATTCGCAATCTTTCATATCGTCACTTTACCGATATATGATACTGTGTAACTCGATCCATTTGGATACCTTAAGGAAATGTACATGTTGCTGATAGCAGTTGGTTTAGTATTCATATTTGTTTGCAAACTTCCAAGTGGAGATTTTGACCTGTTTCTTAAATTAGTATTTTTTGTCGCGCTTTGATAAACAATTAAAACAGAATTAACAAATAATTTTTGAAAATTTTACCTTTTTTTGATATTTGGATTGTTGAAATTTTAACAAAAAAAAAAACGAAAGTTTCCCGAAACTATTTTCTTTGGAAATTTTTGATTTATTTATCGAAATTTGACTTTTTACCAATTCGACTTCAGGGCCGTGCGGTAGATTTTCTTAGCATGATGTAACTCACAAATATCGATTTTATCTCAAAATTTCGTTTTTATTTTAAATTTTGTATTTACGCATTTGACTTTTATTTTTCTATTCTTAATTTTCCTGAAAGGGTTTTTTCCTCTATTTGTGAAATTGAGTCTTAATTGCCCAATTTGTTTTTTCTATATGGACTTTTTTTTAAATTCCGAGAAGATTTTTTGAACATATTCGATTTTGTATCTACTAATTTCCATTTTATACTAATTTTGAATTATTTTAACAAAATCGCAAGTTTAAATTCGAAATTTTGCCCGTGAAGAATTGTAGACTTTTTTCAGAACTCATTATTCTAATTTTGTTATTCCAGAGTTACAAAAAAGTATTTATTTTTTAATTAAATACGGAATTTAAGAATAAGGTAAAACCTTAACATTTTTTAAAATTGGAAACTTTTTCGAAATCTACAGTTCAAGTTTTCACTTGAAATTACTATTTCTTTCTTAATTTTAGGCATTACAATTGAAATGTCGTTATTTAAGTCGAAATTTCAGCAAACAACTTTAATATGTTAAGACCTAATCGACTATTCAACTTTAAGACCAAAATTTTGTGAAAGAAGTGACAATTTCGAGTTTAAAATTACAAATTAAAATTTCAAAAAGATAGTCAAAATTTCTCAAAAAAATTCGGTATTTTGTTTAGAACCTTTTTAAATTTTTCAAAAAAATAGAGTTTTTTTTTTAATTTCGACTTCAGAAACAAAATGTGGACAATAAAGTCAAAATTTTCAGACTAAAATCGAAATTCCAAGAAACAAGTTCAAAATGTTGAGATTATGAAGTCGAGAGTTTGAGAAACATTGAAATACAAAAATTGTCCCCTGAAACCAAGAAAGATTAAAAAACACAACAAAGGTTGCTCTAACGCGTTTCCACAGCCAATCTATCATCTTCAGTATCTCTCTGAAAATGATAGGTTGCCTGCCGTAATGCGTTAGAGCAACCTTTGTTGGGTTTTTTAATTTTTCTTGGTTTCAGTCAGTATCTCTCTGAAGATGATAGCTTGGCTGCCGAAACGCGTTAGAGTAACCTTTGTTGTGTTTTTAATCTTTCTTGGTTTCAGGGGACAATTTATGTATTTCAATTTTTGAAGATAACCAAGGACCAGTCTGTTCCACTAAAATTGAGAAAAATTGTAAACTTCGACTAAAATGTCAAAATTTTATTTTATTTAAAGAGTCTGTTAAAATTAAGACTCTTAAAAACAAAATTTCGCGAAATAAGTGAAAATGGTATACTTAAAAAAGGTTATATTTGAATAAATTCTGAAAAAAAATCAGCAAGTTTAAATTGGAAATTTCAAATTATTTTTTTAAATCTTAGACTTTAAAATAGAATTTCTAGAAAGAAAGTCGAAATTACAAGATTTCTGAAATTTCCATTTTACAAATGTCAATTTTTATTCATTTTTATTTATTTATTTTCTTAAGTTCGTATTTAGAATTCATATTTTCTTAAACTCGAGTTCAGGTTCCGGAATTTGAGAAGTCGAAATTCTGGAAAAATCTTTGAACAAAATTATGCCAGAAATTTAAAAATTTTTCACGGAATTTTCAAATTAAAAAAGACGTTGCATGAATTTTTTCCAAATAATTTTTTTTCGACTTTTATCTGAAATGTTAGTTTACTTTAAAATTTAAAAAATAAGTTTTTTTTTGTTATTTTCATTTTGACTGGAAAGTAAAAGCTAAAAATTTAATTTTTCTTTCTAGAATTGCAATTCCAAATAAAAAAAAACAATTTCAGATCTAAATTGGAAATTTTGAAAAAATAGTTAAAGTTTTAAAAAAATTCTAACTGTTCTCTTTGAATTATGATACAAAGAACGATTTTATATTTGAACTAAAATTTTTGAAAAATAACAACAGATTTTAAAAAAATGAGATTTATGTAAGGAAGTGCTCGAATTCCCATTAGTCACAAAACTTTGATTTTAAATTGAAATATTCGATATTCTTGTGGAGGTTTTCCATAAAATTTCAAAATCTCTGGCCAACTTCGAATAGTTTAAACTTTAAATTCAAAATTTCGAGAGAAAAGCTTGAAATTGGGCCACCGAATTGCAAACTTATAAAAAAATCCTTTGACACGTATTCCTTCTTTCAGTTCTCTAAGCAGGTAAAGTACATAGTTAGAAATAGGTGACTTAAAAATGCTTCCTTTTACCCTTTTGTTTCCTGTTAATTGCTTTAAAATTAATATAAACTTTTGTACAAAGATAAGCACAGTCTTTTCTCGAAATTGCGAATTTTCTCTAAAAATTCTTCTTTGTTGGCACTTCGGTTTTACTGTCAAAATTCCAACTTTTTTTCGAAAAATTTGACTTTGGGACAACTTTTTTTAAATTTCCACAAAATTTTTGCCTTTTTTTTAATTCGTGAGTTTTGGAATGTTACCATTTTTGTTTCGGTTTTCTAATAATTTCGACTTTTTTTCTAATAATTCGAATTTTCAAAAATGTTGACCTTATCGGAATTATTCGTTTGTAGACCTTTTTAAAATGTCGAAATTGTCAAAACAAAAGCAACATTTTTTAAAGGAAGTCGAGATCTATAACAAAATAAAAATTTCATGAAAAAGTTGAAATTTTGACAAATTTAGGAAATTCCAAAAATAACACTATTTTAGAAAAAGGGAAAATTTTGAAATGGTTACAATTTTCTAATTAGGTCAAAATTTTGTTTTTTTTTTAATGAGAATTTGAAATAAGCGGAAATTTTAAAATGTCCAAGTCGAAATCATTAAAAAAATAGAAATTAAAAATGTCAAATTCTTCAATAAAAACTAGAGATTTAAAAAAAAAAGTTGAAAATATGCAACAAAAAATAGCAATTCTCAAGAAAAGTCGAAATATTTAGTGAGTGGTCGAAATTTTCAAAACCAAATAAGGAAAAGTCGAAATTATCATAAAAATCATATTCCTCAAAAAAATTCATAATTTTCAAAAACAGTCCAAAGTTTCAAAATGTCGAAATTGTGAAAAAAGTTGAGATTTTCAAAAAAAACAGATTTTCGAAAAACTATCGAAATTTTGAAAAAAGCCAACATTTTCGAAAAATTCAAAATTTTCAGAGCTGAAATTTTTATTTTCCCACGCATTTTCTCCTATCGTCAAGATAAGGACTAAATATCTGCATCTAAATACCTATTAATTAATTATGTGAAAAATAATTTCGTTCTTTGCAGATATAATTGGTCGATTTTCGATTACAAGTGATGCTAGCAAAATATAACATTTCCAATTTAAATGATATAAAATCAATTTTTCTTTTTTTTTGCTTAAATCTGTCATGGCATTTATTTACCTAAACAATTAATATTTTTCCAAAGAGTAATATAAAAATGTTAATTAGGAGAAAAAAAATTCTTCTAAATATATCAAAACAAAAACCACTAAATATTCAGTAAGTGATTGTAAGCTACAAATACTAAACAATTCATTTTACTCTCAAACTCTGGTAGAACAAATGTTTTAATGTTGTTTATTATTATTATTATTATGATATATCGGCCGTGCTTAGATAAAGAAATATGAGCTGCGAAAGCCGAAGATACTTCGTTCATTGATGACGTATTGGGGAAGGGGCAAAAATTTCTCTGCTCCGCATCACGTCCGTCTCCGTACCCTGCCTGATCTGAGTGATGGCAACCGAAATCTAAGCGCCATTTTTATGGCAAACACCGCCCTCCCATTTTACAAATGGTGCCTTTATTTTTCAACATTTTGTTTTCAAATTTGGAGAACTTATGAAGCAAGAATGTCAAATTTGCGCTTTGGAAGTACTTTTTTCAAATTTCGTTTAATTTCCGAGTTATACGCTTCTGAAAACAAGCAAAAAAGAGACAAATTGTGCGACCATTTGTGGGATTATTAAGGCGAAAATCAAAAATCTGCTTTTAAAGCCCGCATTTTCCAACATTTCTAAACATTATTACCAAACTTCACTAAATTCTAAGTGACAGTATTGACGTAGTTTGTAAAATGGCAAGCGAAGAATTTCGACGTTTTAAGAGTACCAGACCGCCGCCTTAAGCCAGTAATCAGGTGAGCAAGTAGCAACATGCTACTTGTGTGCTACAGGTAAACATCTACTTTTGAGGCAAGGCAAGTATGCTACAAGCAACTACTTGCCAGGCAAACTAATAAGTAGGTGTGGCAACGATATATCGATATATATTTTATATCGATAAATAAGTCAAAATAATCGATATTTTGGTATCGATATATTGTCGTTGATATATTGGAAGTATATCGTTATTTTTTTGAATATATCGAAATCAGATTCACACAGACACATGGACGAAAAGTGGCAATGTCTAGGTCAACATTTGTCGAATTATGTTTCTTGTCATAAATAAAGAAATAATAAAAAAAAAAGGTGTAAACATAAAGGAAACATGTTTTCATGTAATTTTCATGTTGATGAAACATGTTACACATAGAAAATCCCATTTTAGAGAGAAACAATATTTTTCCGATAATTATTTAATTTTTAAAGTTGTACTTCGTTGACATGACAACATGGAAGCAAGCAACACAGCTTCCACACAGCAATGTGGAGAGCACAAATTATTTTTTGCTTTAAAAGTAAAAATCAAAAAACAGAAAACTTAACCTCCATTCTTCATGACAAAACAATCTTTTAGAAGTTAAACAGCAAGACTTTTTTCAAAAATGTTTCAGTTTCTCGTAAAATTTCAACAAAAAAATGGCTTAGAACTTATATTTTGTGATTGAAATGAACATTTTTCCATGTAAATTTGAAATTTTGACTATTTTCTGCAATTTCTAGATCTAAACTTCAAATTGTTATTTTTTATTACAAATTCTAATTCTAATTCAAAACAAATAAGTTAAACTTAAACAGAATTAATTTTTATCAAAGCCATCTATGATTTTTTGTCTTGTATCTTAGTGTCCAAAGAGCCATATGTAATAATCCGACGAATATCTGCTTGGCCGTTAAAAATTTCGAAATATTTGTAGGTACCAAAAATGTTCATTTTTAATTTTATACCTTATAGAAAAAAATATACAGGGGGTTCTATTTGAAAAAACGAAGGAAAATTGCTTTATATTTTAGCCAATTTGGCATTGAATTTTGGACGCCCTGTACAAGTTAGGCTTAAGATATTTATAGCAAAGTAACTAGAGACCCACTACAGTAAACATCTACCGTAATTTTGATTTTGGGGCGTTATTGTATTTTTAATGAATTTTTAAAGAAAATGTTGCAAAATATTTTTTTCTTTTTATTTTTTTATTACTTTGGAACCATCTAATCAAATTTACCAATATCTCAGGAATATGTAAAATTGTCAGAAAGGAACCCAAAAATGTAAAAAAATACAGTAAGTTCTATTTAAAAAAATTCACCCTCAGCGGCTCTCACTTTTTGGAGATACCCTATGCATGTGACTATATTTTCCTGAAATACATTCTTGCACAGAGTTAAGGTCTGCATGTGAACGGAATTCCTAACTTCTTTATTATAGGACCTATAGATGCCCGACGCACTGTTGCAGGACCCTGTATATATTATTTTAACATTTTATTTTAATTAACTCATTTAAAAAAAGGTGATTTAGAGTTATAATCTCGTTATTTGGAGTTTTTCTAGAATTTTTGAAGTACTGCATTACATGTAACAGCATTTCCAAAACTTTTTCTTACCATGGCTCGGTTATTTTTCTTTCCCTTTGTGACCCACTAAAAGAATTTTTAACTATTTTAAAAATTTGTTTTACTTCTCAAAATTTCAATCACATTTTGAGATTAGAAGTAAAACTTTCGTTTCTTTTTTCTAGGATTATTTAATTTTCTCTTCTCAAAATTTCGACATTGATCCCAAAACTTAGCCTGGAAATCCCGGGTTGTAGTTTTTAACTAGCACTTATTTCACTTTAAACATGAAAACTGGATGCTGAGTTTCTCTTTAAATTTCGGTACTTTTTCGAAACTTTTTTGAGTACTTTTTAATTCTTTAACAGTCCGGTTAAAATATAAACTTGTATTTCAAAATTTCGGTTGAAATATTGCTGTTTGAAATTTCAAAGTCAAAATTTCAAAAAAAAAAGTAGAATGCCCTAATATTTTAGCCCAAAGCCAAAATTCTAAAAATAAGAACAATTTTTTGAAAGGAAGCATTTAATGAAAGCTTTTCAAAAAATTCCTAATTTTAACTTCCAATTTTTGATGTTTAATATATTTTTTTTATTTCGACTTTTTTCTAAAGATTTCGTCTTTGAAAGTAATTTAATTGTTACTTTGTTTCCATGTAAATATTTTTGTTTGTTTTTTTTTTCGAAATTTCTGCTATAAAATTGAAATCGTTTTTTTCTCCTAAAGCCAATTTCAGCTTGAATTTTTGTCAACATTGAAATTGATCGGCATTTAATTTTTACAACAATTTTAGCGGAAATTAAAAATCCTTTCAACCTTTTTCTTAAGATATGGATGGATGTTTTTTTGAAATTTAAAAATCAGAAGTTTACTTGGGTATTTTTCTAGATTTTTTCACCATTTCGTCAAAATTACATTTTAATAGAAAGACTTGATTTCTAGTTAGAAATGAAAATTTTAAAATAAAATACGTGCTTAAACCTGAAATTTTAATTGTTCCATTTAGCGTCTAATATTTTAATTCTTATCAATACTCCAAATTTAAATCTGTAATTTTTAGTTTCTATGAATTTAAATTATCAGTTTTGAAAAATATATCAAAATCTAAAATTTTCAAAAAATTTATTCTTTTTAAAGGAAGTCAAAATTTCAAAATGAGTGAAACTTCTAAATCAAAATCATACTTTTAAAAAGGTGGAATTTCGAAGAAAAAATGGAAATTTTAAAAATAAGTCACAATTTTGAAAGAGTAAAAATTCTGGAAAAGTGGATATTTTACAAATAAAAGTGGATATTTTGAAATACTAGAATTTTCAAAAAGTCAAAATTTTCAGAAAAAGTCAAATTATGAAAAACGTGTTGAAATTTTGAGAGTCCTAACTCTTCAAATAAGCAGAAATTTCCAAAAAATAGTAATAATATACAGAAAAGTCGAAATTAAATAAAGTAAACTTTTTCTAAGTCAAAATTTGCAAAAAGTAAATTTCCAGGAAGCCAAACTATACAAAAAGTCAAAATTCTCGGTCTTAACTGTCAAAAAACTTAAAATTTTGAAAAAAACAAAATTTTGATAAGAATTAAAATCAAAAAAAAAATGAAAATTTTAAAATGCAGATCTTTTAAGCTATTACAAAAAAGTCAACATTTCGAGAATAAATAAAAAAGGTCAAAATTTTGAGAAAAAAAGGTCGAAACGGTGATAAAAAAGAGAACTTAAAAACAGTCAAAGTTTTAAAATGTCGAACTTTTTTAATAAATCGATATTTATAAAAAATTAAAATTTAGATAAAAAGACAAAGATTTGAAATTGAAATTTAAAGTTAAAATTTAGAGATAGTGGAAATGTTAAAATGTCGAAATTTCTAAAAGGTCAAATTTTTAGAATGTCAAAATTTAAATAAAATCATACTTTTCAGAAAAGTCGAATTCTTTAGAAAAGAGAAAAAAATAGTGTCAGAAAGTCGTTACTTCGAAAAAAATTAGAATTATTTTAGGAAAGTCTACGTTTTGAAAATTTTCAGCACACAAATTTCAAATAGTTTTTCAAAGATACAAAAAAGTCGAAATTTTAAAGGAGAACACAAAATTTAAAAAACAATTCTAATTTTTTCTAAAATAAAGTGGAATTTTTAAAAAAAATTCAAATTTTAAATCGAAATTTTCAAAATAAATAAAATGTGCGAAAAAAAGCCGAGATTTCGAAAAAGGAGGAAATTTTCAAAATATGTCAAAATGTAGCGAAAAATTAAAATAAATATAAGAATTCTCAGAATAAATAAAATTTTGAAAAAGAGCCAACATTTTTAGAAAAATGGAAATTTTGAAAAAAAGTGTAATTTTGAAAAAATGGGAATTATAAATGTCGAAATGTCAAAAACAAAAAATCTTCAACCAAAAAGTTAAAAACGCGTGGATATTTTCTAAAGTTTGTTTTATTTGAAAATTTTTAAAAAAGCAAAATTCTTTAAAAAATGATAAACGTTTTTAAAAAGTTCGACAATTTTTAAAAAGAGTAACAATTCTGAAATCGGTTAAGATTTGCAGTCCGTCTAAATTTTCAAAAAAAAAGTCAAAATATTTAAAAAAGTGGAAAGGTCCAGTAAAAGAAGAAAAATGAAATTTTTGCAACAGTAATTAGGTAAAAAACCGAAATTTTTAATTAAATCTAAATTTAGAAAAAAGATCATTTTGAAAATCATTTTTTTAGACAAAATGGAACTTTAAAAAAATATATGGAAATTTAAAAAAATGATTTTTTCATAACTAGAAAACGCCACCCGTTAAAGCAAAGCATAAAATAGTGTGACATGTTGTTAGGATATTAAACTTTAAATTTCAAAAAGAACAAACCAAAATTTTGAGAACTATACAAATTTTCTGAGAAAATATACGAAAAAAATCTAAATTTATTAACAGAAATTATGAAAAAATGTGATTTTTTAACAATTTTCTTCGATTTTGGGTGTAAACCAAAATTTAAACTAAAACTCAAATTCCATTTTTGTAGATTTTAGGGTTTTTTCAAAATTTGAATTTTTTATCAAAATTTGTAGAGTTTTTGAGCTTCCAACTTTTATAATTAAAAATTTTGATATATTAAAAAAATTTAAAATCTCTAATTTGACTCCAAAATGTTGAGATTTTTGTTTAATTTACAAATGAAATTACCAAATTTCAACTTTTTTTAAAAATTTTATGAATTTATTGCATATGAACTACAAACTTACTTTCTCTCTGAAGATGACAGCTTGGCTGTCGAAACGCGTTAGAGCAACCTTTGTGGTGTTTTTTAATCTTTCTTGGTTTCAGGGGACAAGTTCTGTATTTCAATTTTAGAAGATAACCATGGACCAGTCCGTTCCATCAAACTTACTTAAAATGTTGAATTTTTTCGAAAACCTTTTTAAAATGTTAATTTTAAACTCCAGATCTAAGATTTTTAGAAATGCTTATCGGATTTTTAAATATTTAGACTTCAATGATAAAAAATGTCATTGAGTCATGGATATAAAAAAAATGTACCTTATTTTTATTTTTCTTTATATGACAGAATATCTTCTATTAATACATCGATAAATTGCATTTATCGACATATTTATTTCGATAAATTCTAAATAATAGACCCATACTTACTTGTCAACTTGTTTTCCCCCTCTTCCCATTTTTCACAATATCCAGCATCTTTCCTGGTTACTTGATATGTTTGGACACATTTGAAACTGTTGTTCTGCAAATTGGCAAGTTGCACAGTTAAACTCGAATGAAAAAGGCGATGCTGTGCTTAATTCGTCCAGTTTCGCTGAAAAAAATCTGAGCAATAAGTACTATCATAACAAGCTACTTTAATTTATAGAAGTTTACGTATTTTATAACATCACGTTTACGGAGTTAGTGGGGAAACTTGCCTTCAATTTACTTGCTTAAATCTGAACAGGCTATTGAGAAATTTTTGTCAAGTTACTTGCTCATTTGACTTGCTTCTCCACTGACTTAATGTAAACCGGCCATGAAAAAATTAAGCTGATTCAACTATCTAATACCTATATGATGTTTGAACGTTGGAACATCAGGCTGACCCATTTATAGAACATCTGACAGCAATAATCAGAGATCCTCTACAAACGCTAACAAATGAGCAAAACTTTGAAATATTTCTAGGTTTTGCAAAAGCTAAGCTAAAGAACATTCAAAGTACTTTAATGCATAGATAGATAAGTTGGAATGGTTATCAGATTCAGAGTTGGGAATCTTAAATCTATTTGGACCTCTTTAAATGATTAATCAATTCAAAATAGAATAAGTAAAAATTTCTTGTAGGAAAACAGGTGGAAAAAGAAGGGCTTATCGGTTGTTCCAATGGACTACTATTTCATGCCATATGGTCCCTTAATTGCAACAGTTTCTATATTTCACATGGACGGGACGGTATCTATTTCACATGGTGGAATTGAGATTGGTCAAGGAGTTAACACGAAGGTAGAATTATTATTATTATTATGAATAATCAAATTAAAATTAATAAATACTGTTGCGCTAAACTAAACACTTTGATAGTCATTATGTTTGTCACATGAAATCTGGTAGGTACTTGTGTCTCGGCTAACTACCCTCATCATGAAACTGCAGTTATTTTTTTCAAATCAAACTCAGTTTTCTTCTAGTAAGATAAAATTAATTTTTTATAGTCTCGCCAATTATACAGGTCCACAAAAAAAGTGGTGTGTGCTGGGAGCCGAACCGTCATTTCTAGGCTATTTTTTCTCGCTGAATACGAATTTGAAGTCAAAATTGGGGGTTAATGAGCAAATAATCGAGAAAAAAAGTATTGTCACTTATCTGTTTTTTTGAGTTTTTCTCGATTATTGACTCATTGACCTCCAATTTTGATTTCAGATTCGTATTCAGCAGGAAAAAATACCATAGAAAATCATAGTCAGCACGCACCACTTTTTCGTTTATCTGTAAACAGTGCATTTATAATTTGTAAAGAAAAAAACTTGGAGGATTTACTCTTATAAAATTCTCTGGTGTTTTTTGCCACAAATTCATAACGAAGTCAATAATTTGGTACAGGCAGTTGATTACAAGAGGAATGAATTTTAATATTGCATGTAATTCGCTGGTTTCTTCTTTATGGACTGTCTAATTTATGATGAATAAATAATTGACACTTTCTTTCTAATCGTGAATTATTTTTGTTGATATGACAACAATACAATATTGAACATACCGCCCACCTTGAAGATTGCTTTCAATGCAACGAAATATAATAAAAATGAGAAATATATTATAAATAACAATGAACAATGTCAGTCAATGAACATAAGCAAGTGTGAAACATAACTACAATGAAATCTGCTAATTTGTTGCTTATTTAGTCCTCTAGTGGCAAAATGCATAGTTTGCTAACAGCGCGCTTCACAGTTGCACTTGCTGTTTTTACTTGTACCACGCGCACTACTTTGTCTTCTCCTGGGTATACCTTCACTATTTGTCCTAGTTTCCACTTTAATGGCGGCAGATTTTCTTCTTTTAATAATACCATCTGACCAACTTGGACATTGGGTTTGTTCATTTTCCATTTTGAGCGACCTTGTAGGTACCCTAGGTACTCCGATGACCACCTTTTCCAAAAGTGCTGCAAAAATAACTGGAGATGGTTCCACCGTTTTAATGAACTTATGACTTCATTAGTAAGATGTGGCTCTGGAATGGCTTGAAAAGAGTCTCCTATTATAAAATGAGCTGGAGTAAGTGCTGATAAATCATTGGGGTTGCTTGAAAGTGGTGTTAAGGGACCTGAGTTTAGACAAGCTTCAACTTGTACTAAAAATGTGTAATACTCTTCGAACGTAAATACAGACTTGCCTGTTATTCTCTTCATGTAATATTTAAATGACTTTATTGAAGCTTCTCAAATTCCACAAAATGTGGGGAATCGCGCTGGAATGAAATGCCAAGAAATGCCTTCATTTGCTGTGTAGGTTTGTACGGCGTTCCAGTGATTATCTGAACTGAGAAGCGCTTCCATTTCCTTCAATGTCTTGTTAGCCTTGATGAAATTACTTGCGTTGTCTGAGAAAATGTTTGCACATTTACCTCGGCGAGCTGTAAATCGTTTCAAGGCTGCAATGAAGGCTTCTGTGCAGAGACTAGAAACTAACTCCAAATGAATTGCCTTTGTGGATAGACAAATAAATACGGCGACATGACAGGGATATGTGTGAATACGACCACGTCTGTGGCTTTCCTTCAAAGTAATTGGTCCTGCATAGTCAACGCCGATGTTCAGGAAAGGTCTTGATTGTGTATTTCTTTCCTCCGGTAGATCTCCCATAATCGGATATACAGATAAGGAAAATTTTGCATTGTCCATGTAAAACGCTAAGAATTGTCCCTTCCATAGTTTTCTACGGCCGGTGAAGGTATTCCCCTACTTTGACGCAGCATGCTCGTATCTTCCAGTTTAGATGTTAGAAAAAACTCGTCGAGAGTTTTGGAACAGACTGGAATATTGTTTAGCACAGTCCGGCGGCCTATTTGAACTCCTTATATTGTAATATTTAAAATTTAAAGAGTTATTATGTTATATTCTTCATTAGAGTTATTATTTATTTTGTTTAGGAAATCTGGTTTATGTATTTTGGTTATCAAAGAATATTAGTTTTATTTTGCCTCAGACGTTGATTAAATCAACGCACTAAAAGGACAAGCAGCATGTGGTACAGTGGTGCCTCGCATAACGAACGCCTCGCACAGCGAACGCTGCACACAACGAACTTCCTTTTCGTTCATTTCACGATTCATACAACGAACTTCGCTTCACACAACGAACTTCGCTTCACACAACGAAGTCGCCCACTTCACACGATCACTGCCGATTTATTGCATCCTTCCGCGCAGGCAGTCGTTAGTCACTGAGCAGTACGCTTAACTTACGCACGTGTCGCAGCAATCGTTCTTCATTACGAATTAAATCGCACACGTATCACGGCAGTCGTCCTTTTAAGATAAACTCAACATTTTTTTTATATGATGGGTTCTAAAAAAAGCAGGAAGGTGATTTCTCTTGAAATGAAACAGGAAATAATTAGAAGGAGTGAATGTGGGGTAAAACAGTGTGACCTCGTCAAAGAGTTTGGCCTCAACAAGACCACCATTTTCACCATTTTGACAAACAAGGATGCAATAAAATCAGCCAAAGTAGCCAAAGGAGTATCAAAACTATTTAATGAAAAACATAGATCTTCAATCCACGAGGAAATGGAGAGGCTATTAGCGATTTGGATTAAGGACAGGCAGGTGAAAGGTGACGTAACAACCCAAGATATTATCTGTCACAAGGCCAAGATAATTTATGAAGATCTAAAGAAAAACATCCCTGGAAGTAGCAGCAATCAAGATAATAAAGAAGATTTCAAAGCCAGCAGGGGGTGGTTTTTTAGATTTAAGAAAAGGTATGGAATCCACAGCGTTAATATGCATGGTGAGGCTGGCAGTGCTGATAAAAAAGAAGCAGAAAAGTTCTCTATTAATTTTCAAAAATTTATTATGGATGAAGGATACTGCCCACAACAAGTGTTCAATGCCGATGAAACGGGTCTTTTCTGGAAAAGACTGCCGAGCAGAACCTTCATTACAAAAGAAGAGAAGAAATTGCCAGGACACAAAGCCATGAAGGACAGACTTACCCTTATGATTTCGTCTAATGCCAGCGGAGACCTCAAGATCAAACCTCTATTGGTTTATCACTCTGAAAATCCAAGAATTTTTAAGAAAAATAACGTTATTAAGTCCAAATTGCCCGTCCATTGGAAGTCCAATCAAAAAGCCTGGGTGACCCAAGTTATCTTCAACGAATGGATTCTGGAAACCTTTGCTCCTGCCGTGAGGAAATTCTTGTTGGAAAAAGAACTGCCGCTCAAAGCCCTTCTGATACTTGACAATGCCCCTTCTCACCCAAAAGACCTAGAAGAAATATTGCAGGAAAATTATCCTTTTATCAAGGTGCAGTATTTGCCACCAAACACCACATCCATTCTCCAGCCAATGGATCAGCAAGTTATTGCGAACTTTAAAAAACTCTACACTAGAGCCCTCTTTAATAAGGTGTTTGAAGAATGCGAGTTTGGTGGAGACAATATGACTATCCGAATGTTTTGGAAGGAGAAATTTGATATCCTTTTGGCAATACGACTTGTACAGAAGGCCTGGGAAGAAGTGTCACAAAGGACCCTCATTTCTGCTTGGAAGATGCTTGTGCCTTCGTGGATTCAGGAAGAAGCAGTAGTTGATGACACAGAAGTGGTGAAGGACATCATCACAGTGGCCCAAAGGTTGGAATTAGAGGTAGAGGAAGAGGATGTAGAGGAGCTTATTGAGGAACACAAAGAAGAGCTGACAACTGAAGAGCTCCAAACACTTCTGGCCCAACAACAGGACAATGCTCAAAGGGAAGCGTCATCTGATAACGAGGAGCAACAATGAAACAATCAACCAATTCCAACTGCTGACATCAAGAACATCCTGGTCAAATGGAAAGCAGTTCAGGAGTTTACCAATGCCCACTATCCGGATTCCGCTGAAGCAAACAGGATCAACGACCTGTACTCCGATACTCTTGTCCGTTATTTCCGACAGATGTTGAAGAAAAGAGAGAAACAAACGACTTTGGACAGGTTTTTCACTGCACCATCGGCCAAAAAGCGGAAAATGGATGAAGATGTGCAAGATTCGATTATTTCTTAAAATTAAAAAATGTGTGTTTTTTTCATTATGTTTTTAGATGTATCTAAATAAAAATAATAACAAAAAATTTATCTTTTTTTTATGTCATCTTACCATATTTTATGCTACAGAACGAATTATTTTTTTTAACATGTATTGTTATGGGAAAACGCGTTTCACATAACGAACTTTTCGCATAACGAACTTGCTCCTGGAACGAATTAAGTTCGTTGTGTGAGGCACCACTGTACGTACATTTTAATAAAATTGTTGCCTGCCAGTAGTAATCCCGTAACAAAACACGTTTGAAGCTATGATGTACTACTGAAATCTCCACCAGCACTGATCGCTGCGCTCTGCGTTGAATTTTTTACACCGGTGTAGGAGAATACAAGGCTCAGCCCATCTATCCCACTATTAGCTCTCAATGTTAAATCTCTTATAAAGATTCTCCCTATGGACAGTGTTTGTTTTTCCTGATGTGTATAGTGTTTGGTTTATGTCTAAAGCAAGTTATACATCCTCTGATTACTTTTTTAACTGCTTGTCGACCTGATAAAATCCAAAATTTTAGTCGTAAGGCTGCCAGTGTGGTCTAGCATGCAACAAGGATATGTGTTCTTTCTTGATAAGTAGTTCTGTGAATTTGTGCAAAGAAGGAAGAATTAAAGGATGTTTTTGATCATATCACAAATTGGCTCGTCTAGTCTGCCTCCTATACGTATTAATCCATTTTTGTCCAGAAAGGGAGAGAATGTCAACAATTTGCTACGGCTAGGCACAGTACCATTCTTTTGTAGCAAGTCAACATCTTCTGAAAAGGATTGTCCTTGAACTAATTTTATGAGACAAATTAACGCTTCTCTTATCTCTTCGTAAGTTAAAACATCAGCTTGGCGCCTTTGTTTGGAACAGTTTTGTTTGAATCGCAGAAGATATGTTGTAACACGTATTAGCTTAGTGACTGAGGAATATCTGAGAAAAAAGTCATTCTCTTGTGAAATTTGATGTGTAGACACATTTATGTTTTTTCTTTTTTCAAAATCAACTTCAGGAATGGGGCTAGTTGACGTCATAGGCCAGTCTTCTCGATCTTGCAAAAGCCACTTAGGTCCGTTCCACCATAAACTGTGGGTTAGTAGTTGGTCAGGGTTAAGGCCTCTGGATATTGCATCAGCAGGATTATCCGCAGTTTTGACATGTTGCCACCTGTATTTAGTGGTGTGACTTTGAATATCGGCCACTCTGTTGGCTATGAATGTTTTCCATGCAGTTGGTGAAGAAGCAAGCCAACATAATACGATTGTGGAATCTGTCCACAAGTAACAACTGTCAATATATACTGGGTATCACCTCAGTAATTAAATGTAATAATAACTGAGCCGCACATAATTCTAGCCTTGACAAACTTATAGTTTTAAATGGTGCAACTCTTCCTTTACAGCAAAGAATTTTAACAGCAACATTTCCGTTTTTGTCTGAGGTTTTAACATAAATGCAAGCACCGTAGGCTCTTTGACTTGCATCACAGAATCCATGTAGACTCAGATGTGTGTATTTTGTGAATGTAGTAACTTGTCTTTGTACAGAAACATTGTTTAATGTAAGTAATTGTTTTTGTAAGTTGGACCATTGCTTGTGTATATCTGGTGGTAATGTCTCATCCCAATCTAGACTAAGTTGCCAAAGTTTTTGCATCAGTAATTTGGCTAACGTGACTACTGGTCCTAAAAATCCTAATGGATCAAAAATGTGTGCAATACTAGATAGTATAGAACGTTTTATGTGAATGGGATTTGGATCTTGTGTTATGGAATATTTAAAAATGTCATTGTTAGAATCCCATATTACCACACAAAGTTTTTGAACCTTCCAATTTATCATTAGGCACAACATAGTTTTCTGAATTTGACAGAGTAAGATCGAAAATTTCTGGACGATTTGATCTCAATTTTCGCAACTCTAAACATCCTGATTTGAGTATTGTGTTATCTCTGTGTAAAGTTTTGAAGCATCTTCTAATGTTTGTGCTCCTGTGAGAAGATCGTCAACATAGAAATCACTCCGAATAGCTTCAGCAGCAACAGGGAATTGTGTCTCGTACTCTAAAGCTAATTGACGTAAACATCTTACTGATAGAAATGGTGCTGTTGTGGTACCATAGGTAACAGTGTTTAGTGTGTATGTTTGTATTTTCCGATCTGGGTCTTCCCGCCACAAAATTTTTTGATACTTGCGATCATCTTCGTGAATTTGAATTTGTCTAAACATTTTTTCAATGTCAGCTATAAGAACTACTGGATGAAGTCGAAAAGAAGTGATTATTTCAAAAATTTCCCTTTGAATAGTCGGACCTTTCATTAATGTAGCATTTAGTGCCACTCCAGAATTGGTCTGAGCTGAAGCATCAAATACCACTCGCAATTTGGTCGTCAAAGTGTCTTGCTTTATCACAGCATTGTGCGGTATGTAGAACCCTGTGGAATCATCATTTCTCAACAAAGACATATGATTCAGATTGATATACACCTGAATAAAATTATTATATTGCAATTTAAATAAGACTTCTATTTGAAATCGTTTTTCTAAATTGAGCAATCTTTTTTCGGCTGTATCTCTAGAATTGCCCAATAAATGTAAATTCTCCTTAAATGGTAATTTCACACAAAATCTACCATCCAAATTGCGAGAAAAATTATTTTGAAAATGCAACTCACAGTTCGCTTCCTCAATTGACATAACTGGTTTTAAATCTATGTTCTCCAATTCTCAAAATTTTTTAATTTAACATTTCGTTAATGTTTAAATTGCAGGAAGTGACATTTAAATTATGTCTTGAATTGTGAGTCATTCTCCCAGAAACAACCCAACCAAATTGTGTGTTTTGTAATACAGGATTATTTTTATGTGATGTAATTTTATTGGGACATAGTACATGAAAGAAAATTTCAGCTCCAATCAAAAAATCAATTTTGTTAGATGTTCCAAAATCTGGATCTGCTAACATGATTTCTGAAGGAATTTCAAAAGATGACACGTTTATGTTGACCATAGGCAATTTTTCTGTGATTTTCGGTAAAACAAAACAATTGAGATTTGTTTCATATGAAGTGATCCGTGATGATAATGTCACTGTAACTGATCCTGAAATGTGTGATACAGAGCTGTTTATGCCTCTAATTGTCATATTTTCCTGTGTTGGTTTGAGGTTTAACAATCTACATGTTTCTATAGTTATAAAATTTGACTGAGAACCTGAGTCCAGTAAGACTCTGCAGGCAATGCATTTACCATTAGCGTTGGAAACATTTATTAAGGCTGTGGTTAATAACACTTGTGACATTGAATTATTAGTGTGCAATGTATCTTGAATCACATTTTGAGTTATATTTGATTGTACGACTTGTGTAGCCTTACTCAAATTACTTGAATCTCCTGCTCCCAATGAAGTATGCGTGTTACCTATATTAAATTCAGAATTTTCTAAATGTAACAAGGTATTGTGTTTCTTCGAACATTTTTTGCATGGACCCAATTGACATTAATTGTATGTGTGATTATAGCCCAAACAATTTAAGCAAAGACCCAATTTCTTTGCTTCTGAAATGCGATCATTCACATTTATATTTAAACATTTTTCACATGTAAAAAACTTGTGTGGCCTTTTACAAATGGTGCATTGATCATCTGGCTTTACTTCAACTTTTTCCTTGAAATTCGTCTCAAAATTTAGTTTGATTTCAAACTTTAAATTGATTTATTAATTTGTCTTCTTCATAACAAGTATTCACAAAATTTGACTATTTCTCAAAATTTTACATTCAACGACAAATATCCGTTCATTCTCACAATTTCTCGTTTTCCTTAAAATTTGACAAATTTTTCGAAATTTATCTTCTTTTTAATTTCGACTTTATCCGGAATTGGATTTCTGTGCAAAATTTACATTTTTTTCTCTACAATTATTTTTCTTTCTCGACATTTTAACTAATTTTTATAATTCATTTCTTTATATATGTCGATTTTATTCGCAAAACTCGATTTTTTTCTTTAAATTTACTTTCTCTCAAAAATTTTGCCTTATTTTCTTAATATTTTTTTTTTAAATTTCGACCTTTTTGTATATGAATTTTCAAAAATTTTGACTGAATTTTAAAAGTTTGCTTTTTTAAGTTTCGTTCTTAAAAGTTTGGATTTTTATCTAAAATTTTGCTATTCAACATTTCCAGAAATTTTAATTTTTTTATCGAAATAATCTTTTTCGAATTAATTCTCAAAATACCTGTTGAAAGAAAATTTTAGAATTCGTCTTTTTTTTAATACCGCTATTCATCTTTTTCTGAAAGACGACCTTATGGAAATTACAATTTCAAAATGACAACTTTTATGTTATAATGCGATGTATATTATGTCTTTAGAAATAGTGATTTTTTTCTTCTAACTGGCTTCCTTTTATACAGTAATGTACGAAGTTTTATTTTGCAATACGAACATACAAAAACATTCAATTTCAGTAGATTCGGAAGTTATTTTTGATAAAGTGTAAGTAAATACATTCTTTGTGCATATTTTATGTATTTACATGTACTGATAATTTATAAATCAATGTCAAAGTTTAACTATCAATTTCTCGATATACCGGCTGTAATAGGATCATGGTACACCCCCTATTTTTTTTATTTATGAAGATAAAATTTTGAAAGTTGCTACACTTGATATATTTCTGAAAAACCAAATTTTGACACAAAATTGACATTCCTATTGCTGTCACTTTTGCTAAGATTGACACCAACTTTTGATTTTTAAATAGAGCACCTCTATCTATTACTACATTTTTGGAATTTACTCAACTTTCTGGATACAAGGCACATAAAAAATAATGTTTAAACGATCAACAATTTTTTCGATTCCATTTTATTTTTCAGCCTAGAAGGTCATGACTTAACCCAATTAACGCTAACTGACCATATTAGCGCTGCAAAAAAATTAAATTAGGAAAACCAAGAAAGTATTTTTTTTCTAAATTTGTTTTCCACCGCTATCTTATGTTTTATATTGAATAAATCTTTAAATAAATTGAAACCCAATATTTTGAATTATTTGGGTTGTAACTTCAGTTATATTGATTTCAGCAAAAATAAAAATATGGTTAGATTCGCCATTTATTACACTTTTTAATGGTACCACAGTACCAATATGAAGCCATTTAAGAAAATAAAGTTATGAGATGAAACAATTTTTGTTAATTTTATCGCCTGATAATAGAATGAAGTACTTCTTTTTTTAAGTGATTTGATTTTTTTAACGTTAATGGTGTTCATTAGAATTAATTAGAATGATTCCTACTCTTCTAAGTCAAAAAATAAAATGGGACCAAAAATATCTTCGATGTTTTAAAAATAACTCTTTTTAGGTACATTGTATTTAGAAAATTGTGCAGATTCCAAAAATGTAATAAAACAGGGTGTTATATTTAAAAATCAAAAATTGTTATCAATTTTAGCAAAAGTGACAGTAGTAGAAATGTCATTTTTATGTCAATGTTTGACATTTTATAAGTACATCAACTGTAGTAAGTTTGAAAATTTTATCTTAATAAATAAAGAAAAAAAAACGAGGTGTACCATGATGCTGTTACACCCGATATGTTTTTTTGGGATTGGTTCCATTCTGCAAAAAGTCGTTCAATTAACTTTTGATTTTAATGTCATTTGTTTATTTAACATAAATTCACGATAGTGTGCCTTGACTTAATCGAAGGTTGTTTGTTAAAAAAAAAACCTTCTATGGAGCGGCATGTAGAGTTGCATCGAACTGAGAAAATCTAAGGCCCTGTTTTAAAATTTGTATAATTTTTAGGCAGCTCAAGCTTGTGCCTTTAAATTGGGAATACCACTAGAGAAAGTTCAAGTGCGTCCAAGCAATTCTCATATTGCTGCCAATTCCGTAGTAACGGGGGGCAGCATTACCTCTGAAGGTATTTGTTATGTAAGTATGACAATCAAACATTGTTTTGGGTAAGAGCTAATAAAAATAAAATTTTAAAATTTTGTTAGGCAGTAATAGATGCTTGTAATAAACTTATGGAACGTATGAGACCATACAAAAAAGAAGGCATGCCTTGGGAAGAATGGGTTACTTTGAGCTACAACAATTTTGTTTGTTTAACAACGGAAGGACAGTAAGAACAAACTCTTATTTATTACTCGATCATAGTAGTAGAGCAGTGTTTTACAAACTTTCGACATCTGTGCATCCTTTCCATAATTTTTCGTGATGTTGAGTACTCCTCGTTAAAAAAATTGCATCCTAACTAATATTTATAAATAAGGAAGCGTGTATCTGTCTGTTTGTCTAATGAATATCAACAAATCGCAACAAAACATCATTCTCCAATCTGCATGAACTCTCTAAAGCTGTGCAAGTCGATTAAGTTAGGTTTATCCAAACAATTTTTAATTTTTTAGCAATCTGAAGCGGGTCAGTTCAGCCCTCTCCCTCCAAACTTCTTGTATCCCTAGTCGAGGATTTGATCCCAGGATTCCGATTTTCGTAATCATGAATAAAAATACCAATGCTTCGCAAAGTAGATACCAAGAATACCCAAAAATGCCCATATTCATTTTATTTGAAAACCTCTTTTTTACACAACAGATGCGACCTCTGTTTATGGACATTAATAACGATTACAATCAAAATTTAACAATTGTATTTGTAAAATAACAAATTCAAGTTATTTTTGACATAATTAATAGAAATTTATTTGTGTAAAAGTTTTTAAGGAGCGAAAGAGTATAAACATTTCGTATGTTATTGAAAATGTCGACATTGTTCAAAATTGTTATTTTAAAAGTCGAGTGTTTTCAAAATTTTAACTTTTTTTGATCAATTTAACATTTTTAAGTTTCAATTTATTTTTGAAAATTTCGACTTATTTCAAAATTGAGACATTTCAAAATTTTACCTTTTCCACAACTTTCTTTTTCCAACTTTCCTCTCTTGTTTTCAAAATTTCGTTTTTGTTTATTAAATGGCACCTTATTTTTAATTTCTTCAGGATTCTAGTGAGAGCTTCGATATTTCGTCCATTTTTTTAAAATTTTTCGAATTCCAAAATTTCTGTGTTCACGAAATTTTGTAATTTTGGTTATTTATTCAAATTTTGACTTTCAATGTCGAAATTTAGACTCGTTTTTAACTTTTTCGAAAAATACTTCTGCTCAAAAGTTTGATCTTTTTGAAAATGCAAACTATTTCTCAAATAATAAAAAAATTACCTTTTTTTTTGAAAATTTCGAATATTCTGACAATATGAACTCTTTTTTTAAAAATTTTGACTCTTGCAAATTCAGATGACGAAATTGTCAATTTTTTCAAAATTTTTGCTTTCCTTAAAATATCGACTTCTTTTCAAATTTTCGACTTTTTCTGCAAATTCGACATTTTGTAAATTACAACTTTTTTTGAAAAATTACTCTGTTGATAATTTGAACTATTTATTTTAAAAAATCACTATTTACTATTTCTTAAAAAAATATATAGAAATACATTTTTTAAAAATTGAAACACGGAACTTGTCCCCTGAAACCAAGAAAGATTAAAAAATTAAAAAACGCAACAGAGGTTGCTCTAACGCGTTTCGACAGCCAAGCCAATCTTCAGTTTCTCTCTGAAGACGACAGCTTGGCTGTCGAAACGCGTTAGAGCAACTTCTGTTGTGTTTTTTAATCTTTCTTGGTTTCAGGGGACAAGTTCTGTGTTTCAATTTTTGAAGATAACCAAGGACCAGTCCGTTCCGTCAAGAAATACATTTTTTAATAATATTTACCAAAAATTTCGACTTTTTTGAAAATTAAGAACAAAAAGTACCCAAAATTTCGGCTTCTTTTTGAAATTTCGACTAAAAATTTTTGCGAGAATTTCAGTTACTTAAAAAATCTTAACTTGTTTAATAAAATTTACACTTTTGCTCGAAATTTTTACCCACGTTTAAAATTTCGACATTTTTGAAAATTTGATTTTTACTAAAATCTATTTTTTTGTCGTAACATTTTAATCACTTTTTAAAAATGTCTTAGTTTTTTGAAAATTTAACATTCTCTGGAATTATGAATTTTTTTTAAAATTTTGATATAAAATTTCAGTTTTTTTTTTGAAAAGTGGGGTTTTTTTGAAAAATTAGGCTTTTGTCAAAATTTCGATTTTTTCTCACCATTTCAATGTTTTTCTCAAAATTTAAAATTATCTTCGAAATTGTGACTTTTTTTGTAATTTTTAAAGTTCTTTGAAAAAATTTGATATGTTGAAAATTTGAATTTATTTTGAAAATTCGTATTTTTAAATTTCGATCTATTATTGAAAATTTCAACTTTTTTACAATTTAGACATTTCAACTTTCTTTCCTTTAACATGTCCAGTCCCACCTAATAAAGAGTATTTTTTAATTCTCTTTTTTTTTCTTTCTTCTCTTTTTTTTTAATTTTTTTTCTCATTAGCTACAAATGGGGCACCAGGGCGTTTGCTCTCCCCTAATTCATACAATCAACTGAAAATTTATATTTCCAGCCACGGGGCCCTTTTTTAAAATTTTTATTTGTTCCCTTCTTTGAAATTTCGATATTATCCCGAAATTTCGATGTTTTCTAAAAATTCTTCTAGATAACGTCGACTTTTTTATTGGAAATTTCGATTGTTTTTTAATTATGACTTTTTTAATAATTTCGACTGTTTCTCAAAATTTTGGCTATTTCTCCATAACTTTTACTGAAAATTTTGGCTTTTTTAAAAATTTGATTTTTTCTAAAATCTAGCTTTTTGTCGTGACATTTTGACTACCTTTAAAAAATGTCCAACTTTTTCGAAAATTCGACTTGTTCTGAAATTTTAAATTTCATTGAAAATGTTGATTTAAAATGTCCAACCTTTTTCGAAAACTGGGAGTTTTTTGTAAAAATTACACTGTTGTCGAAATTTTGACTTTTTCTCAAAATTTCAATTTTTTTCTTAAAATTTCAAATTTTTCTTAAAATTTCAAATTTTTCTCAAAATTTCGACCATTTTTATAATTTTTAAAATTCTTTGAAAAATTTTACTTTTGTTAAAAATCTAAATTATTTTTAAAATTCAATTTTTAAAATTTAGATTTATTTTTAAAATTCATTTTTTAAAATTTAGATTTATTATTGAAAATTTGAACTTTTTCGGCAATTTGGATATTTGAACTTATTACCCTTTCAAAACTTTCCTTTTTTCAACATTTTAAATTTTTCTCGTAATTTCGACTTTTTTCATTGAACATTTCGATTTTTTTTGGAATTATGACTTTTAATATTTAATTATTATGTTGAAAATTTGGACTTTTTTAAAATTTGGTTTTTACTGATTTAGATCTTTTTCCCAAAATTTTAACTATTATTAAGAAATGTCAATTTTTTAGAGATTTCAGTTTTTGTAGAAATTTCTATTTTTTTGAAATATTGCCTTAAAAATTTCGATCTTTTTGAAAATTTGACCATTTGAAATATTAGAATTTTTTCAAATTTCAACTTTTTCTCAAAATGTCCATTTTTTCATGACTTTTACTGAAAATTTTGACCTCTTTGAAAATTTGATTTTTTCTAAAATCTAGTTTTTTGTCGTGATATTTTGACCACCTTTTAAAAATGTCCAAGTTTTTCGAAAATTCAACTTGTTCTGAAATTTTGAATTTATTGAAAATTTTGATTTAAAATGTCTGACTTTGTTCGAAAAGTGGGATTTTTTTGGAAAAATTAGACTGTTCTCGAAATTTCGACTTTTTCTCAAAATTTCAACTTTTTTCTTAAAATTTCAAATTTTTTTCGAAATTTCGTCCATCTTTATAATTTTTAAAATTCTGTGAAAAATTTTTACCTTTGTTGAAAATTTGAATTTATTTTTAAAATTCAAGTTCTTGAATTTAGATTTATTATTGAAAATTTGAACTTTTTTGACAATTTGCACATTTGAACTTATTAACTTTTCAATACTTTCTTTTTTTCAATATTTCAAATTTTTCTCTTAATATCGACTATTTTGATTGGAAATTTCGACTTTCTTTGGAATTATGATTTTTTTAAATATTTAATTATTATGTTGAAAATGTCGACTTTTTTAAAAATTTGATTTTTTTCTAATTTAGATCGTTCTCCCAAAATTTTAAATATTTTTGAGAAATGTCAATTTTTTAGAGATTTCAGCGTTTGTGGAAATTTCTATCTTTTTGAAATATTTACTTAAAAATTTCGATCTTTTTGAAAATTTGAACTTTTTGAAAAATTAAAATTTTTCCAAATTTCTACTTTTTCTTAAAATTTCCACTTTTGTACTTTGGTTTGAAGATTGACACTTTTTTGAAAATTTTGACTTTCCAGAATTGTAAGTTGAAAGTTTCGACTTTTTTGAAAAATTTCAATTTTTTTACAAATTTTGATCTGTTAAAAAATTTGAATTTTTAAAAATTTAAACTTGTATTAAATTTTTTTAAGAATTTTGACTTCTTTCGGAATTTCGACATTTTTTGAAAGTCCGACTTTTAAAAATCTGGAATTTTTTAAAAATTTCGACTTTTTCGAAAAATAAATTTATATTTTCTTAAAATTTCGATTTTCTTTTAATGTTTCAAAGATCTCAGAAAAAAAATATATTTTTGCTCAAATAAAGTTCCATTTTTTGAATGAAACGATTTTTGTAATTTTTTTAACTTAAAATTTTAATTCGAAATTTTGAGTAAGGATCCAAACTTAAACTGAAAACTAAACATTAAAGAAATACTTCACATTCAAAGTTTAACTTGGTCTGGATTTTTTTTTAATTAATTTCGACAATGTCTGAACTTAAACTTAAAATTTGTAATTTTTTTCGAATATTTTTTAACATCTTTTCGAAATTTGAATTTTCTTTTGAAATCCTGAATTTATATCGTTATTTCGATTAATCTAGACAAGCCTAGAAAGAAATATTATTTTTTAGATGCTAATGAAAGCAAAATTATAATTAATCTTTCAAAAGGGTTTCCGGCCACCTTCCCTATTGGTAAAAATCACGACACGCCACTGGTTCCTATTAAGTTAGTTTCATTTAAATAATGGAAATGTGATTGGTTATTATGATTTTTAAATAAGTTCCAGTTTTTGAATGAAACGATTTTGGTAATTTTTTTAACTCAAAATTTTAATTCGAAATTTTGAGTAAGGATCCAAATTTAAACTGTAAACTAAACATTAAAGAAATACTTCACATACAAAGTTTAACTTGGTCTGGATTTTTTTTTAATAAATTTCGACAATGTCTGAACTTTAATTTAAAATTTGTAATTTATGTTGAATATTTTTTAACGTATTTTTGAAATGTGAATGTTTTTTGGAAATCTTGAATTTATATCGTTATTTCGATTAATCTAGACAAGCCAGAAAGGAATATTATTTTTTAGATGCTAATGAAAGCAAAATTATAATTAATCTTGTAAAAGGGTTTCCGGTCACCTTCCCTATTCGTCAAAGTCACGACACGCCACTGGTTCCTATTAAGTTAGTTTCATTTACCTAATAGGAATGTGATTGGTTAATATGATTTTTAAATAAATACTTTCTGCTTTTTGTTAACTACTGACTAGGAAAATACATAAAAGTCATCGGTTTATGTTAAGAGGGAATTTTGTTAATTTTCACAATTTATTTCCATAGTTGGTTACATACTTAAAGGATTTTTAAAATAAAATTTTAAAGAGATGTTGCAAAAAACTTTTACACAAAGAGTGATTAGTTAGAAAAGAAAGGAAATTGAGCTGATATTTGTCTAAATTTTCATTACGTTGATTGTTATCTAAATTTTAATTTGTTAATTAAAGAGCTGACATCTATAAAATTTTTCTCTCTTTTGTTCGTAATCTTCAATACCAAAATAATCCCGGGATCCCGGAATTGACCAAATATAATCCCGAAATCCCGGGATTAGTAATAATGACCGAGATCGAATTCCCTAATCCCTAGAGATACGCGTATCACACTTGGAAAACACTGTAGTAGAGGGTCACCTGATTACAAAATTTTTGGTAAAATCCTGACCGTTTATTAGAAACTAGCTAGTTAGTTTTGACGTTTAGCCCAGAATTAAATTAATTTTAATTACTTCAAAGGTATTATCCGCAAGCTCCCGGAATACAACCATATCAAATATACGGGGCAACAGCCTGCGAAGTTTTAATCGATGTACTAACAGGACAACACCTCGTAACGAGAGTCGACATTATCGAGGACACAGGAATGACCATCAGTCCAGAAATCGATATCGGACAAGTCGAAGGCGCTTTCATAATGGGCATGGGCTACTACACATCCGAACGAATAGTTTTTGACGAAAACGGTCAAGTTTTAACTAACAACACTTGGACGTATAAACCGCCTGGGGCTAAAGACATACCCATTGATTTCCGAATCAAATTCCCGAAAAAAAACGAAAACCCTGTCGGAGTGTTGATGTCAAAAGGTAACTACCAAAGATATATTGGTGAGGTTTTATGTTAGGAATTTTAGCCACCGGCGAACCTCCATTGTGTATGTCAGTTAGCGTTCCATTGGCACTGAAAAACGCCATTGCGGCTGCAAGAGCGGATGCCGATAAAAGTCAACCGAAATGGGTGCCTTTTGGTGAGCTTTGTCGAAATTTGTGAATGCGTCAGTAACGTCCATGTTTCAGGAGGACCTGCATCTGTGGAACACACTTTTATGAATTCTTTAAATAGTACTAAGCAATATCTGTTGTAGTGATGTAACGAATATTCGCATTCGCGAATATTCGCATGTTTTTTAATATTTGCATTAGCATTCGCATTCGCAAGAAATTATGCGAATATATTGTGAATGTATTTGGCAATAAAACGGGAAATTATTTATGGAATAACAATACAACTGTTAAGGCAGGATTTCTTAAATTGGGGTTTATGGACCTTTGAGGTATCTATATCATGAGTTTGGGGGTCCATTGGTAGCGTTCGTAACAACTAATGCAGTAATTATCCAGTCCCACCTAATAAAAAGTATTTTTTAATTGCCTTATTTTCTTTCTTCTCTTATTTTTTAATTTTCTTTCTCATTAGCTACAAATAGGGCACCAGGGAGTTTGCTCTCCCCTAATTCATACAATCAACTGAAAATGTATATTTCCAACTACTACGGGGCCCTTTTTTAAAATTTTTATTTGTTCCTTTTTTTAAAATTTCGACATTTTGGTTTTTGGTTAGTTAGTTGATTTTTGATGTAAATAAAACAACTGATTTATAAGCTGGTGGGGTGCGTGTTATATATTTGTGTAGCATTTTTACCCCTCTACGATTTCCCCCCTAACGGAATTTTACTTTCTCTCTTATTATGTACCTTAATTTTTAATTATATCTTAAAATTTAAATATTAGATATTTTTATTTGATATATTCGATAGATCGAATGATTTTTGTTTTTATTTCGTTAACAGTTTTCGCAATTTGATTGTTGAAATTGATTTTGTTTTAATTCAGTTCTTTTCGAAATTCCACCTTTTTAAAAATTTTGGCTTCTAGAAATTTTGGTTGTATCTAAAAAGTAAGAATTTATATTCAACACTGTATTTTATTTTTTAATTTTTAGTGTAAATTTATTTGAAAATTTCGAACATTTTATGAAAATTTAAAGTTTAACACGATTTTCTTAAATAATTCGATTAAAAGAATGCGTGCTTTGTATTCGACATTTTTTTTCTCAAAGTTTTAAATTAAAAGATAATTAATTTCATTTTATTCTAAACAATTTCGAGAGAAAAAGTCGTTAAAAGTAGTCGAAAATACAAATGTCGGCAAGAAGGGGAATAAATTGAATATTTTGAGAAAAAAATCAAGATTTCCATAAAAAACTTTTTAATTGTTTTCTAGAAATTTTCAGTTTAAAGTCAAAATCATACAAAAACGCTTTGAGTTAAAACGTTCCCTTTTTTCCAAAATTTCATCTTTTAATATCAAAATTATCTTTTTCAGTTTACACTATCAGTATTTATTTTTTTTGTTTTATTTTTTAATTTTTCACTTAAAATTCGAAATTTTTTTGTATAGAATTTTGATTTTTCTTTTAAATTTTCAATTTAAATGCTATAAATTCGGACTTTTTTAATTTAGAATTTCTTAAGGTTATGTTACGCTTTTAATTTTCAGTTTTTTCTTCAATCTTTGACTTCTATTCTAAATTTTGAACATTTCAAATGAGTTTGATTTTTTTCTTTTCAAAATTTTAGGTTTTTCTCGAAATTTCGAGTTTCATTTCTAAAGTTTGCTAAATATTCCAAAATTCTGGGTTTAAACGTTTTAAATTTTATTCGCAAAATTTCGACGTTACACTCGACATTTATCTTTTTCGAGTTTCACCCTGTGGACCCCATTTCAAATTTTTGTAATTTTCCTTAAAACACGTGAATTTTCAATTTTTTGTTTTTTAAACTAAATTTTCAACCGAATGTCACAAGTTGAATTTATTAAGATTAATTTTTTTCCCTTTTTCGATTTCAACTTTGAAAATTTTTCATTAATTGGCTTTTTTTCTGAAAACTCCGATGCTTCTCGATCATTTTTAACAGCGGTCAAGATTTGTATATCAATTTTTGAAGATAACCAAGGGCTAGCCCGTTTCATCAAAATTTAAACTCAAAATTTCAAATTACAAGATAACGATGTAAAATATTTTCAGTTTTCTCTGTAAATCTGAATTTTTTTTAATAATCAATTTATCCCCTTTTTTGTAAAAATTTTTATTTTCAACTTACTTTTAACAAATGACTTTTCCCTCAAAATTGCGTAGAATTAAATCGTTTTTGTTAGTTTAACCCCCAAGCGCTATCCTTGCTGTACCCATGACTTTAAGTTAACTTATTCTCTGTAATTTATTTGCGAAGTATTCATATTTGTATGCAGTTTTATTGGCTTTTTCTTCGCCGGTCACTCCTTTCACAATCCTAAATTTCAGTACCTTCTATTAAGGAATGGCAATCGCTGTTTGCGACAATCTAAAACAGATTGCCATTACTTTGTAGAAGGTGCTGAAATTTAGGATTGTGAAAGGAGTGACCGCCGAAGAAAAAGCCAATAAAACTGCGTACAAATTTAAGTTAACTGTCAGACATTTATGTTAGCCAAGGATGTGCATTAAAAAAAACTAAGAGGGGACCCCTTGTGCCTCGTACAACATTTTCTTCCCATAATTACGCCACTTGGAACAAACGTATTGTTAGTAAATACTATGCAATCATTGTCAAAACGAAAAAACCATTTTTTTCCGAGCTTTAACACTCTTACACTCTTTTACATTAGTAACTTATTAAATTTGAGAAAAAAACGAATACTTTCCATTACATTTTTAAAGAAATTGTTTTTTTACAAAATGTTTTTTTTTAGCCACCATACATTTTACGGATCTTAAATGACTTGCATCGTATATCCCTAAGCTGCATTCAGTATCTCTTCAATTTACGAATATTCATGAAATTAATTCTCTCTACAACTAATCTTTTTTTTTTTGATTAAAAACCAAAATTTTGCTAAAAAAAAGTTTTTTCAAATTTTATTTTGTGTTCAAATTTTTAACCATGCCTAGGCATGCATTTACCTAAACTAGAAGTCTCTCAGCTAGTGACTCTTGTGAAAAAGAGTTACTCGTTACAGATTTTGTAAAAAAAAAAGAAATTTGCTGGCAGTAAAATGTTTGAACATTTTTTTAAAATTTAGTACATAACTAATACAAAATAGAGAAAAGAGTTGAAGAAAATATTTTTTATTTTATTTTAACGATGATTGCACAATGTTTAGGAACAAAACATTTATTTGTTTCTCTAGGTACTCTAAGACAAAGCATTTTAATTGTTCTGTAAAACTTCGATTGATCAGTTCATAAAAACAGTTCAATTTGAAATTAACCAACCCATAAATTTTTCCAACCAAGATGCTACTGATCGTAATAAATAGTTCACGACTTCATAGGTCAACGCAACAGACAGCACTCAACAGTAACACTGGCCAGAGCGAAACGTAGCTAATTAATAAACTATTTTTTATGTAATTATTTCGCCGCATAATTATTTATATTTACATGCACTTGAAATTATTGCATCTATTTTACATTTTTGCTTTAAGAGGAGGCAACAATTTCTTAAAAAATATTGATGGTCAAAAAGCAGATGTAATTTGTATACTTTTGTTCTTGGAAATTTCAATAAATTTGAAGTTTCTAAAGATATGTGTTACCAACTCATTACTTATTTGTTTAAATTTTAATGTAATTAATGAAATTTAAAGAAAAACTTATCCAAAATTTGTGCCTTTTTTTAACGTTCCGATGAATTTCGAGAGCGGAGCCAAATTTTTTCTTACTCAAGAATAGGTTATATCAAAATTAAAATAATTTTGATATGCGTACTCTTGAAATTTCGCCAAAAAACTATGTATTTCCAGAGAATATTTTTCTCGACATTTCCAAAGTTCCCTAACTTATTTATTTTTTTGTAATTAAAAATTCGATCTAATTTTAAAGAGGTGCATAAAAGAAAATATTCGAAATTTCGGAAAGAAGACGAATATTCACGAAAAATTTAAAATTTTCTAAAACAGAAAATATCGAATTTTGAAATAAAAGTCCAAATTTCCAATAACAAGTCAAATCTTGAAAAAGGTCGCATTTTGGCAATAAATTTAAAATTTCGAAAAAGGGACGAATTGTAAGATTAAATGGGAACGTTAAAAAAATGAGGAATTTGGAAGACGTGTCGAAGTATCGACAAAAATGCCAAACTTAAATTAAAACGAGAAATTACTGAGAGAAAGTCAAACTTGGAAAAAATTCTTAATTTAGTAATAAGTCGAAATGTCGAAGAAAAAACGAATTTTAAAATAAATCAAAATTTCCAGCATTAGACGAATATTAAAAAAAGTCAAAATTGACTAGATTTCGAGGAAAAAAACATGAATATGAAAAAAGTTTAAAATTTTGAAGAAAACTGCGAACTTTAAAAAAACGCGTCAAATTTTGAGAAAAAAATTAAATTTTGGGAATATTTCCGAACAAGAGTAGGCGTAGGAAAGATCATGAGGTGTGAATTCTAAAAACAAATCGAAATTTCGAAAAATTAATAAATTTATAAAAAGTAGAAAGTGAAAAATGGATACATTTTAAGAAAAAAAAAAAAAGACAAATGTGGATAAAACCTCAAAATGCTGAGAGAAAGCACCAACCTAAAAAAGAACGCGAAATTTCCCAGAGAATGTTAACTTAAAAAAAATGGAATTCCGAAATGCCGAAATTCGAATTTTGAGAATAACTCTTTTTGTAGTACTAATTGAACTTTTAAATTAACGTCGTCATTTTCCAGAGGCAAACAAACTTCCAGAAAAAACATGAAATTTTAGGAACAAAACGAATTTTTAAGAAAAGGGCGACCTTTGACAAAATGAGTTAAAATTTCGACAAAAACAAAAAAGACGCATTTTGATTAAAGGTCAAAATGTGCAAAAATCTAAGTTTCAATTCTGAGATATAACTCAGAATTTGGAAAAGACGAAACCTTAAGAAATAGGTCGAATTTAGAAGTGTTTACTTGTAAAATATATCGATGTTTTTATTCGATGTAATACATTGAAAGCATACTGTAACGCAATGTAAATAGATGGAATAGAATTTAGAATAGAACTTTATAATTTAGTAAATAAAAAAAGTTTCTAGAAGGATCTGATAAGGGGAAAGCGGCCGCGATAACGAAACAAATGGCAGATAAGCGTTCCAGAAATTTCGGGAACGATAAACCTTATCTGCCGAAAATTTCTAGAAACCGGGGGCCAAAACTATAAAAGGCGGTCAGCTTTCCCTCGAGTCAATCAGTTAGAAGTCAGTGCAATTAGTGAGTTAGTAAAGTCAATAATAAGTGAGTTAATTGTCAATTGTGGTGATCCAAGTTGAGTTCAGTAATAAAGTGGGCATAATCTATCACGTGTATCAATTCGAACCGATAACGCACGTAACAATACATCGATATTGTTTCGATAGATCGATTCCCTAACATCGATGTTTTTAAACATCGAATACTTTAAGCCAGTGTTTCCCAATCGCGCCTAATAAATTTCTTACAGCCTAAAAAAAGGTCCTCATGTCTGCCCCTCAAATAATTTTGATGACTGAAAAAAAAGGTTATTATTATTCATTTCTGAATTCTTATTGTCCCTTATTTTGGCGACACACTTGGAACCTTCCAACCGCACACTATCGATACATCGTACGAAAATACTTCGATACTTTCCGATATTTCTTTGCTTTGCAAAACATCAAATACTATTCGATATTTTTAATGGAAACATTGAATAACTTCGAAAAATCGATGTATATCGAATATCCCTAGTCGAATCCTCAGAAGGTTGCGTTATTGGAAAAAATGTAAATTGCCAGAAAAACTGATTTTAGGAAAAATGACGACTTTAAAAAATACAAACTCTAAAAAGAAAGTCGAAAATCCGAGAAAAAAGTCGAAATTAAAAAAATCACGAAATTTTTCTTTTTCTATTGAAATTTCGAATTTATCCTAAAATTCGAGCTCTTTTATTCAAGTCTGACTTTTTGAAAATTTCGAATTTTTATCTCAAAATTCGTTGTTTTTCTTTCTTCAAAATTTCGTCATTTCTGAAAACTTGTCTTTTTCTGAAAATTTCATTTTTTTTTAAATTCGTCTTTCTGCAAATTTCGACTTTATATCAAACTGAGCTTTTTATCCAAAATTCGACTTTTTATCAAAATTCGATTATTTTTTTAGAATTGGATAAAAATTTTGCTACAAACATAACAATTTTGAAAATAGTATATCTGCGAAATTTAGAGAAAAATATTTCTTGTAAATTTCGAGATTATGTCAAAATTTAAATGAAAATAAAAATTGTACGAAAAATATTCTTAGAAGCAGGGGTTTTCTCTCCAAATTCGATTTATTTTGAAAATTTCGGTTTTTCTCGCAATATTTTCTAATGCTAGTGAAAAAGCCAACATTCGCATTTGGATTCGTATTCGCGAATGTCGGACATGAATATTCGCATTCGCATTCGCGAATGTGGGAAAACCAACATTCGTTATATCCCTAATGTGTTGTAATAAATATTTTGTGATTTTATTTCATTATTCGCTAACAATTGTTTTAGTAAGTTTTTGTTTTATTTTTCGCTTAGGGCGTTTATTAAAATAACATTATATTGTAGCATATAATGTTATTTTAATAAACGGCCTAAACGAAAAATAAAATAAAAACTTGTTAGTTGAGTGGACTGAAATTTAAGGGGCGTTCTTCAATTTCTCAGTAAAATTTGGTGGCAATTACCGGGATAACATAATGGGCCCACAAATGGATGCCCAAGTGCTGGGGTAATTTTAGACAATCCTCCCCAAATCCAGAGGGGATTCAATTGAATTGTAATTAGCAATTAGGTACCTAAATATTTCAATAAATAAAAAAATATCATTGTGATTGAGTACCATCGATTTTTCCACGGTAATTAATTAGGTTAATTGATATTAAATTAAAAATTAAAATTTTTTTAACTTCGTAGAGCAATTTAAATTTATAGCAATAAAGAGCCAATTTTAAAACTAATTTTTTTAAATTTAATTTCACCAGAGGTATACTAAGACCTACTCTCCCTTAAAAAAATTCGTTTAGGTATTTCAACCAAATTATATTTGATCCGAATTGCCTCCACATCACAAGTAATATCTAAAATGAAGTATAAGGTTAACAATCTGAATTAATTTAGTTAGTAAAAACTGTAGCCGGATAAGCATGAATTGACTCATTTTTACCCCAGAGATTGCTTTCTAAGTGAAATTGAAATAGGGATATTCGATATACATCGATGTTTCGAAATTATTCGATCTTTCCATTGAACATATCGAATAGTATTCGATGTTTTGCAAAGCAAAGAAATATCGGAAAAATCGATGTATTTTCATACGATGCATCGATAGTGTGTCCTTGGAAAGTTCCAAGTGTGTCGCCAAAATATGAAATAATTCAAAAATGAATAATAGTAACTTATTTTTAGTCATCAAATTTATTTGAAAAGCAGCCATGAGGACCTTTTTTTTGAGAAATTTATTGGGCACAGTTGGGAAACACTGGTAGGGATGCAAAGGATCGTTTTAAAAATATGGATGTATCGATGTTTCAACATGATATCCATACATCGTTTAGTTTATAAATGATGTTTGAAAAATCGATGTATCACATCGCGACAGGGAGTCATCTGTTGTATAGAATTGATGTGACAAAAGCTCATACCAGCCACCCGAAGGCGGCAGTGTGCCTAAATTTTAAAACGAAAATTAGAATTAAAAAAAAAAATTTCCAGTATTAGCTTTGAAAACTCGAAAACATTAAATGCATTTGTTAAAATTTCGATTTTAAATTAACAATGATTTATTATTTATCTAGTAATTGTTATTTTAAAATTAAAAAAATTAGAAAAAAAATCCAGTTTTTATTAAAATTTCTAATTCAAAGCTAAAATTTTCAGTTTCTTTAGGAAAACTATGTTCTACTTTTTTTTTAATTTTTGTTTATTTTTGTCTCTACAGAAAAGTCGAACTTTCCAGAGAAAAAAAATTAAAATTTTTAATAAAGTCTAATTTTTGAATTTGTAAAGTAAAATATTCTAAATAAAAATCAAAACAGAATTCTCAAAATTTCGAACCGAACTTCCAAATTTGGAATATTTGAGAAATTATCAATTTTTAAGTTAAAAAAATTTAATACCTACTGTACTAGAAATGGGAAATTTTTATGAAAATTTCATGTTTCAATTGGAAAATCGCATATTTTTTAATTCAAAATTTTCTTATAAATCTCGAAGCGGTTCTAATTAACTCACTTATTGACTTTTAACTACTAGCTCACTAATTACATTGACTGACTCTAACTCGACTCGAGGGAAAGGCGACCGCTTTATATAGTTTTGGCTCCCAGGTTCTAGAAAAATCCCTCAGATAAGATTTATCGTTTGCCGAAATTTCTGGAACGCTTATCTGCCGTTTGCTTTGTTATCGCGGCCGCTTTCCCCTTATCAGATCTTTATAGAAAATTTTCTTACGTACTAAATTCTATAATTTACATTTCGCTACACTAATAATAATTTTAATAATATAAATTATTAAATTAAATTAAATTATTAAAAAAACATCTTATGATCTGAAAAAAATCACCATTTTTTTGTAACACTTGCCAGGCCCGTAACCAGGGGGGCTTAAGAATCCCCCCCCCCCGAAGATTTTTGGCTTTACTCCTAGATAGAACTGAACTTTCCAGATGTGCTACATTTTTAAAAACCATTTTTAATGGATCATTTTGTTTTGGTACTGAAATGCAAGGATGTTTTTTTTTTCAAATTTGGCGCCATTTCTTATTATTAGAGACCGAATTTTAAGCACAATCAAGGCAAGGTAAAAAGGTGAGTAAATGTTCAATTAGGCAAAAACGAAACGCTTAAGAAGGCACCAAAGACGTAAAATACTCTAAAAAAGGCATTAACAGACCAGAATTCACAATTAACACAAAAAAAACATTTTGAAATCTCAGTCGAAATTAAAAAAGAAATAGATTTTAGGTTATACTCAGGATATTCAGAAGGAGCATAACATTTTTAAATGAAGAAGTTCTTAAAATTTCGAGTTCATTCTCGAATTTTTATCCTAAACCTTAAAATTATTACCTTAAATTCATTCCAATTTTTCCCAAAATTTTGACAGTTAAATCTAAGGTTTCGTTTCTAGAGAAATTTAAACTGTTCTTAAAATTTCTTTACTTTTATTTGAAATTTGAATCTTAAGTTTTATTAAAAAAATGTTGAATTTTGCAAGTTTTTTAAGTTTAAAGTCCTCATTAAAAAAAAAATCAAATTTTGAGAAGAACTGATAATTTATACAAGCGATTTTTCAAGATGTAACACCAAATTTTGAGAAAAACTTGGATTTTGTGATAATAGTTTTACAGTTTTGGAATTTAGGAGTTTAAATTTTAAATTTGGTCATGGCCATTGAACTTTAAAAAAAATGTCTAAAATGTCGATTCTTTTATAAATTTCGAGTTTTACACAAAATTTGAGCATTTTTAAGCTGGAAAATTCTGGTTTTTTTTTAATAACTTAAACCCATCAGCTAAATTCAAAACTTTTAATTTTTTTCAAAAAGTTATAACTTCATAATAAAAAATTTCGAAATTTTTTGTTATGAAGTTGATTTGTTTATATTTCGATTACGATTTCGAAAATTTGACTTTTTTCTCCAAAATTCGATTTCCAAGTGAAAAGTTCCAAAAAAAATATTGGAATTGCTTAGTTATTAAATTTCAATTTTAATTGAGAAACTTTTTACTTTTAATCACGACATTTCAACTTCATATATTTTTAGAAAAATTCGATTTATAAAATGTTTACAACTTTGTACGACGAGTTTAAAAATGTCAAGATTGAAGTGGAAATTTTGAAAAAAAAATGAGCCTAATAACTTTTGGTTTATTTTTCAAAATTTTTACATTAGTACAGGTTCAAAATTCAGACCTCTTTACAATATTTTGACTGTCTTTCTAGACATTTGATATAAAAAAATTCTCTGGCCATTTTGAGAAAACACTAAAATTTTCAGGAATATTTATTTTTTGAGTTTTGTTTCAGGACAAAATGTTGAATGTTATTAGTTTTTGCTAATAAATTTTATCCTTTGGAAATTAGAGATTTTTTTAGAAAATTTTGACTTCAAATCTTTTTTTTTTTCAAAAATTATAGCTTCTTTTTCCTTCTAATTTAGAGAGTGATTCTAAATGTCAACTTTTTTCTAAAATTTCGAATTTAAAAAACTAATGACTTAGAGTTGTAACAGGTAAATTTGTTAATAATTAACATATCCTAATTTTTCTACGGAAATTCACACTTTCTAACAAAGTTAATATTTTCAGAAATGTTTTATAATAAATTCTGGTTATTTTTAAGTATAAACACGGTCGTAATTAAATTTTTTCTAGAACGAGTTTGTCACTCCAAATGTACTTTTCTAGACATTTCGAATTAAAATTCCAAATTCAAAAAACTCGAGATTAAGTTCAGAATTTCGATATCTGATACTTTTCACAAAAACGTTGGCAAAATTTCCAGGTTACTAGAAAGAATCGCAGTTTAAAATAATATTTGTGCATTTGAAGTAAATACCAAGATCTTAAACTTTGAATTTTGAGAAACAAAGTAAAAGTATTAACATACTTCGCATTTAACAAAAAATCTAATTGAAATTGAAATTTAAAAAAAAAAGTTCGAAATTTTGAGATTAAAGGTAAAACTTAAAGAAAAATGATAAATAACTTTATAGCAAAAACTTTTTTTTGAAATTCGGAAGAATCGAATGCATTTCGACATTGCAAATTCAGATAGCAACAATAATTTCCCAAATTGCCCAAAATAAAAAACGTAGAAATTAAAATTGCTGCCTGTTAGAAAAAGAGTTGGACGCTAAGAGGAAATTTGAATTTAGAAAAAAAAATCTTCCCGAATTAAGAAAGATTATCCAAATTCTAAACGTTCGGGTGCAAACTTTAAATTTGAGCTAAAAGTTAAAATTATGAATGTTAGCATTAGGGAACCCGCCACTGTTTTTCCCACATAGAATGTGCCACATGTGATACAAACCCGTGACTTGAGCCACGTGATGGAGCAAGGGGAAGAAGGCAGTCGAGAATGAGCCAAGAAGATATCGAGAGCATATGTAGAAGAGACCAATAAAGCGTGTGTTAAGTAAATTGTGTGTTATTGCATCGATAATTAATTAGGATTCATCATTAGAGTTTACATGAATTTAATCAAAATTTGAAAAAAATTTAAAAAAAAAGATTTTTCGCCAGCTGACTTCAAACTATGTCTTTAAATAGAGCATTTTCTAAAGGGATTTTTCATACACAAGTGCAGGTTGTAGAAAAGAGTTCAAAAATAAATTTTAGAAAAGGAATATCTTTCGAGTAATTTTATCATCTTTTCCACACATCTGTTTTTATTTAGAAATTATATTAAAATAAATTGGCAACATTGTTGTTAAATTACTTTGTCAGAATGTAAGAAGAGTTAGACTCTAGAAATGTTTTTAGTGCATTTTTTTATATTTGAGTATACTTGTATACAATAATAATATTAATAGTAAGGTAATATTGGACCGTGACTTCTTAGCTCTAACCTAAACGTAAACAAAGACTAAATAGATTTAGCAGAAGGATCGCAGCCCCCTTGAAAAAAAAATCCTGGTTTCAGGCCTGTGTATTGCCCTATAAGTCAAAATTCTTGTCGTTAGTTGGATCGTTGATTGAATACATACTATATTCAATCAACGGTTGGATTTAAAAATTCTTGTTTAAATCCCCCAAGAGGAAGTAGGAAACTTTATCACGGTTGCGACGACGCCCGTCAGATGGCGCCCATAAGCCGGTGAATGTCGTCGCGACGCCTTGAAATCGTGTCAAATTGACTTTAATTTATGATAAGTTGTCATATAAAGTGCATATTATAGACACATGTGTTAATTCGTTAATTTAACTTAATATAATGGTGGATTTTGATTACGATTATTTTCTCGAGGAAGATAAAATGTACGTAATATTGATGTAGTGAACAGATTTATTGATTTTCTTCTTGTTCAATGTATTCATAGTCAATGCGCACAATAGATTCCTATAAGCAATACTCTATAAGTTGTGAAAGTTGTTTTCCGAAATATTTGCATCTTAATTATCTCTATTATCATCAAATAACAAAGATAAGAATTCATTGGTTTTGTGCAGCTAAATGTACACTTCACGCTTCGATACTTTAATGTAACCAAGGTGTTAGCACGTTGATAAAAGGATGAAACGAATCGGTGAAACGTTATCGATGCATTTTTTTTAATCTGCTTAGACAAAGACGTTAATATTTTAAATCTCGACCGTCATACATGTCAAACTCAGCTGCTCATTTTCCAATTTATTACTCTAAACGAGAGTCCAAATTTTACATAAAAATCAAATCTAATCAATAAAAAGTGGCGTAGCGTGAGGGTGGGTAAAGGGAGCCATGGCCCCGGGCGGCACATCTGTGGGGGTGGCAATTTTTTTTATATTCAATTTAATAACTTCAACTTCAGATTTTTATTTAGTTTAAGTTCTCTTCTCTTTGATTCTTGTTTTGTCATCCTTACCATACGTTGTTTTATAAAATTTGACATCTCTTTTCGAGTTGGAAGTAAATTTTGAAATGTTTTTTAAAAATTTCTGATAATTGCGACTTTTTATCAAAATTTTGACGTTTTATTCGAAATTCATGAAAAAGTCGAAATTTATATAAAAATGCAAAACGAGAAAATCTTCGAAATGAGAATTTTAAACTCTAATAGATTTAAAAAAAAAATATGTATCAATTTAAATATTTTTTTCTGAATTTACACTTTTTCGCAATATTGTGAATTAAACTCGTAGTTTGCCCTCTTTTTTTTCTTAAATGTGTTTTTTACATTCGAACATTGGATATTTTTTTAGTAAATGTGTCTTTTCTGTCGAAATTTCTCTCGAAAGTTCAGGATCTTTTGAATGATCAAATTTTAAACTCGGCCACCGACCAGCAAATCTCAAACTGACCTTTCGAAAATTCTTCCTACCTTAGAACACACGCATATTAAAATCAAGGCTTCGAACGGAAACTAAACCGAAAACCGGAAACCGAAAAAAACCCGTTATTTTTGTCGGAATGAAAATCGGAACAGAACCAAAAAAAAATAACGGTTTATTTCGGTTGGTTGAATTTGTATGTTCTTAAAATAATTTTTGCTTTACCGTAAAATTTGAGATTTTTTTAGAAATCTTTCCTTTTCAAAATTTTACACAAATTCATGGAACTTTCATCAAAATTACGAGTTTACAGTAAATTTTTTTTTTTTTTTGAAAGTTGGATTAGAAAGTTACAATTTCCCCACTTTTTAAGAAAATGTTGATTTTATCCTCAAAATTTCAATCCAAATTTTAAGTTGTATAACTTGAATATTCTTTTTTCAAAATTTTCGACTCTTTTTTGAAATTTGGACCTTTTTCTCGAAATATTTCTAATATTTTCCTTAAATTTCGAGTTTAAAATACAAATTTTATGTGCTATTGTAAATTTGGACTAAAGCAGTGGAGTTTTTTTCATCGAAGACCAATTTCCTGATAATTTTATTTGCAAATTCGAATTTTTCCGTAAATTACAACTTTTTCTTCAGAACAAACGCTCTAAATTTGTTTTTTTCTCAAAGTTGGATTTTCCCTTTTATAATCTGATATCTCTAATTTTTGAAGTGATTAATAAAAATTTCAAGTTTTCTTGAATTTTTTCTTTCAAATTTCACTTTAATTTAAATATGCCAATTTTTTTTCTCGAAATTTCAAATTCTCACAATTTCTAACTTCCCAAAATTTCTGGATTTGGCTTTTTTTCACCAAATTTGCGATAAAATCTCGCTATTTCTAATTTTTCCTAGAAATTGGGAATTTCAGTAAACATTTTAAGAGAAAAATACAACATTTCTTTCTTTTCCTAAAAGTTTGAGTTTAAAATAAAAATTTTATGTGCTATTGTCAATTTGGACTAAAGCAATGGAGTCTTTTTCATTGAAGCCCAATTTCCTGGCAATTTTATTTGCAAATTCGAATTTTTCCGAAAATTCCAACTTTTTCTTAAAAAAAAACACTCAAAATTTATTTTTTTTTCTCTTTAACTACGATTTTCACTGTTATAATCTGATACCCTTATTTTTTGAAGTTATTAATAAAAATGTCGAGTTTTCTTGAATTTTTTCCTTCAAATTTCACTCTAATTTCAATATACTAATTTTTTTCTGGAAATCTCAAATTCTAATGATTTTTTTACTGTATAAAACTTAAAAATACTACGACTTCATAAAACTTTCCAAAATTCCAGGATTTGGCCTTTTTCTCAAAATTTCCGATTAAATCTCGCTATTTCTAATTTATCCTAGAAATTGGGAATTTCAGTCAAAATTTCAAGAGAAAAATACAAGATTTATATTCCGGGATATACTTCTTCCGGGATTAGACCGTGTCAAAGAACTACTAAAAGTAAACACTTTTAGTATTTCTTTGACACGGTTCAATCCCGGAAGAAGTATATCCTGTACTGACTCTGGCTGTCCAAGCCTTCGTTATCATTTCTATCCCAATTTAAAGCCGGGAACTTGAAATTAAAGTCGAAATTTTGAGGGCAAACTTGAAAGGATGACATGTTAAAAAATGTATAATTTAAGGTTATAATTTTTATCTGGTTTTGTTTACGCTATATTTGACTTTTTTCTTAAAATTTCGACTTTAGCCTCGAAGCTGCGATATTTGTTTAGATTGTTTTGAATTGAGGCAGCTTTAAAATCGAAATTTAGTTGAATTCGTTTTGTAGAATTCGTTCAAAATTTAAAAATTCGTAATTTGAAAATTAGATTCTTCAGAAAAATTAAAAAATTTCTGGAACGGACGAAAAAAAATGTCGAAGTTTTCACAAAAAGTCGAACATTTGAAAAAAGATGGAAATTTCGAAAAAAACTTCAAATTTTGAATGAAGCTATACTTCGAAAAAAATCCCAATTTTGATGATAAAAGGTTAATGTTTTCAAATAAGATTAAAATCTTGGAAAAATTCAAAGGTTTCAAAAAGCAATTTTGTAAAGAATATCGAATTTTTCAAGAAAGTGAAAAATGTCGAAGTTTTCACAAAAAGTCGAACTTTTGAAAAAAGATGAAAATTTCGAAAAAAACCTAAAATTTTGAATGAAGCTATACTTCGAAAAAAATCCCAATTTTAATGATAAAAGGTTAACATTTTCAAATAAGATTAAAATCTTGGAAAAATTCAAAGGTTTCAAAAAGCAATTTTGTAAAGAATATCGAATTTTTCAAGAAAGTAAAAAATGTCGAAGTTTTCACAAAAAGTCGAACTTTTGAAAAAAGAAGGAAATTTCGAAAAACACAAAAAAACTTCAAATTTTGAATGAAGCTATACTTCGAAAAAAATCCCAATTTTGATGATAAAAGGTTACCATTTTCAAATAAGATTAAAATCCTGAAAAAATTCAAAGATTTCAAAAAGCAATTTTGAAAAAAAATCGAATTTTTCAAGAAGGTGAAAATTTTCGGGAAAAAGGCGGAATTATCAAAAAAATAGGTTAAAACTTCGAAAAATAGTAAAAAGTTTGAGCTAAAGCGGAAATTTTCAAAAAAAAGGTAGTTTTCAAATAAAAATGTTTCAACATAATAATATAAAAGAACCATTTTAACAAACATCGAAATGTTGAGAAAAAAAACTTTGTGTCAAAATTTTTTACAAGAAGTTAAAATTTTGAAAAAAAAGAGGAAATTTTTCAAAAAAAATCAAATCTGAAAAAGTTACGGCTTCAGAAAAGTCAAAATTTTGATGATAAAAGGTCGAAATTTTTAGAAAAAGTCTAAATTCTGAAAAAAGTTCGAAAATTTCAAAGGTGTCGAAATTTTGAGAAAAATTTAATTTTTCGAAAAAACAAAAATTAAAGTTAAATATAACTTTTCAAATAAAAGTTGGTTTACTACATAAGAGCCAAAACCTCGAAAAAAAATCGAAATTCTGAAATAATCTGTTTTTAAAAAAGATCAAAACTTTGAGAAATTGTCAAAAGTTGGACCAAGATGAAAACTTAAAAAAACAGAGTAGAAGTTTTCAAAAGTCAGTTTTTCAACATCATTAAATTTACAGAAAAAATCAAAATTTTAAAAAAAAATAACAATTTTGAGAAAAGATCGAAATTATGTGTAAACATTTTCAAAAAATTCAGAATTTGGAAAATAAATTAAAATCCTAAAGAAAGGTCAAACTGAAAAAGTCTTGCGATTAATAAAATAAATAAATATTTGAAAAAATGGAAGCTAAAAAAAGGCACATTTGAATTTCAACGTTTTCAAAATATAAAGACGAAATGCTTTAAAGAAGTCGAAAAATGTTTAAGAATTTTCAATAAAAATCAAAGGCAGACTTTTCAAAAAGTAATCATTTTAAGAAAGTCAGAATTTTGCGAAAAAGTGAAAATTGAAAAAAAGAATTTTTTAGAACTATTATAGTGAGATTTGCATATCAATTGAAATTTGGAACATACATTTGGAACAGAGAGAGAGAGAGAGAGAGAGAGAGAGAGAGAGAGAGAGAGAGAGAGAGAGAGAGAGAGAGAGAGAGAGAGAGAGAGAGAGAGAGAGAGAGAGAGAGAGAGAGAGAGAGAGAGAGAGAGAGAGAGAGAGGGAGAGAGGGAGAGAGAGAGAGAGGGAGAGAGAGAGAGAGAGAGAGAGAGAGAGAGAGAGAGAGAGAGAGAGAGAGAGAGAGAGAGAGAGAGAGAGAGAGAGAGAGAGAGAGAGAGAGAGAGAGAGAGAGAGAGGGAGGGAGAGAGAGAGAGAGAGAGAGAGAGAGAGAGAGAGAGGGAGAGAGAGAGAGAGAGAGAGAGAGAGGGGGGGGGGGGGGGGGGAGAGAGAGAGGGAGAGAGAGAGAGAGAGAGAGAGAGAGAGAGAGAGAGAGAGAGAGAGAGAGAGAGAGAGAGAATATTCAAAATTGTGAAAAAAGTTGAAGTTTTCACAATCAAATCCAAATTTTGGAAGTCGATGTCAAATTTTTCGAAATAAGTCAAAATTTTCGATAAAAATTGTTGATAAAATAATAATAATCGATTTTTTGAAAAAAATTAAAATTTTAAGAAAAGTATATAACCAAAGGATCCTTTCTCTTTTTTCACCTAGACGATGGTATCAGCTAATTTGTTTATAAAGTTCGGGTTTTTTTTAAAGTTTTAACTCAAAATGAACCCAGAATTCAGAGTTTCAGCGTGAAATTTTTAAACTCGAAAAATCGAGAAATATTTTCTTTAAATTTTAAGCATTACCATAGCAGTTATATGTTATAATACTTAAAAAAAGAAAGAGAACATTTCCTAAATTATGTTAGAAAATCAATTTTTAAATCAAATAAAAACTTTTAAAAAATTTAAAAATGAGTTACCCGGAACTGAACCAAAAACCGGAAAAAACCGCTATTTTTGTCAGAACGGAAACCCAACCAGTAGATATATCGGGGGGATTCTAGGACACATGTCGTCAGGCTTCGGATGGCATGTCGCTGAAGAAGTAGAGGGGCGAGGCATGTTGGGTATCAAATGAAAGGGCGTGTACTTGTCTAACAATTGGTTTTACTTGTCTAGCAGTTAGGTTTCAGTTGTACAGCTACTTTTTCAAATTTTCAAAAGAAAATAAGAATTTTGAAAAAGTTTATATTTTGAAAAAAAAATTTAAATTTTGGAAAAATATCGACATTTAAAATAAATTGCAGAATTTTTAATTAAAGTTTTAAAGAACGTAAAATTTTGAATATTGAAAAAACTCAAAATATTCAAAAAATTCGTGATTATTAAAAAGATTGAAATTTTTAAAAGGTAAAATTTTGGAAAGTCCAAATTTTGAGTAGTTCAAATTTAAAATAAAAACTCATTTTTTTGAAGTTAAAGATTTAATTGGAAATGTTGAAAAAAAAATCATAACTAATATTTTGAAAAAAGTTCGGACTTTTAAAAAAAATCAAGTTTTCAAAAAGAGTAAAAATTTTGAAAAAAAGTTGACCGTTTGAAATGGAATCGAATTTTTTAGAAAAATTCGAAATTTTACGAATTAGCTAAAAATTTCAAAATGAGTTTTTAAGAAATGTCTCACTTAAAAGAAAAATAAAAATTTTTAAATAAAGAATCGACAGTTTGCAAAGGATGTCGGAATTTTAAAAATAGTTTAAATTGCAAAAATAGTCGAAATTTTTAAGTTTTCCAAACATTTTTAATTTTGAAAAATAGCCAAGACTTTGAAAACTTCGAACATTTGAAAAAACCGAAATTTTCAACAACGTGGGAAAAATTGAAATACAGAACTTGTCCCCTGAAATCAAGAAAAATTAAAAAACACGGCAAACCTTGCTCTCTCAGAGCAACGTTTGTTGTGTTTTTTAATTTTTCTTGGTTTCAGGGGACAAGTTCTGTATTTCAATTTTTGAAGGTAACCAAGGATTAGTCCGTTCCACCAAACAAAGTGGGAATTAAAAAAAGTCGAAAATTTTAGAAAAGCGTAGATTTGGGGAAAGGCCAAAATTTTCAAGAAGAAACCAACATTTTTTAACACTTTTATGTTTCTAAATTTTGAGAAATATACGAAGTATATAAAAAATTTAAGGAAAAGGCAAAAATGTTCAAAAACTTTTAAATTTCCAAAAAAGTCAAAATTTTGAAAATGATGAAATTTTCAAACAAATAGGTCCAAATTTTATAGTCGAAATTAAAAAAAAATAATAATACTTTGAAAAAGAAGATACATTCTTAAGATCTGAGAATTATTATCGAGGTATTAAAATAATTCGAAATTTTAAAAAGTTTAAATTTTGAATAATTGGGAAATTTTTACTTAAATTATCAATAAAAAACAGAATCTTTAAAGCCGGAATATTAAAAACAAGTCAAAAATTATCAAATAGATCAAGGTTTTCAAAAGTCGAAATATTGAGAAGTTAAAAGTTTGAAGAGAGTTTAAATTTTTGGTAGCTAAAATTTTAAAGCAAAGTTTAAGATTTAAAAAAAAATGAAATTTCAGGTTAACAAAATCAAAATTTTGAAAAAATGTTAAACGTCAAGACTTAACAAAAATCGAAATTTTAAAAGAATTTCGAAAATTAAAAAGTAGCAACAAAACGAAAATAGTACAAAATGTGAAAAAAAGTCGACATTTTATAAAATGTCTTCATTTCGAAAAATCGAAACTTTGCAAAAAAGTCGAAATTTTGAATAATGGTTGACATTGAAAAAACAGTCGAAATTTTCCAATTTTAATTTTTTGAAAAATAGCTAAAACTTTGAAAAATTCGAACATTTGAAAAAATCTAAATTTTTAACAAAGTGGGAAATAAAAAAAAGTCTAAAATTTTAGAAAGGCGCAGATTTAGGGAAAGGCTAAAATTTTCAAGAAAACACCGAAATTTTTTAACACTTTGATCTTTCTAAACTTTGAAAAATATACGAAATATATAAAAAATTTAAGGATACGGAAAAAATTTCCAACAACTTTCAAATTTTCAAAGGTAGTCAAAATTTTGAAAATAAAGACATTTTCAAACAAATAGGTCGAAATTTTATAGTCCAAAAAAAAAATATATCAATAGTTTGAAAAAGAAGAATTCTAAAGATCTGAGAATTATTATCGAGGTTTTAAAATAATTCGAAATTTAAGAAAAGTTTAAATTTTGAGTAATTAGGAAATTTTTACTCAAGTTATCAATAAAAATCAAAATGTTTAAAGCCAGAATATTGAAAACAAGTCAAATATTATCAGATAGAACGAGGTTTTTAAAAGTCGAAATATTGAGAAGTTAAAAGTTTAAAGAGGGTTTAATTTTTTTTTAAAGATTTAAATTTCAAGTCAACAAAATCAAAATTTTGAAAAAATGTTGAACGTCAAGACTTCAAAAAAAATCGAAATGGTAAAAGAATTTCGAACATTAAAAAGTAATAAAATATAAAAATAGTCGAAAATGTAAACAAAGTCGACATTTTATAAAATGTCTCCATTTAAAAAAATCGAAACTTTGCAAATAAGTCGAAATTTTGAAAATTGGTTGACTTAAAAAAAACATTAAAAATCGAAATTTTTAATAAAAATAGAATAATTTCTCAACAAAAAATGATGACATTTTGAAATTTTAAAAAAGTTCGAAAATTTAAAAAGTCAAAAGTCCAGTTTTAAAAAATTTTACATTGTCAGAAAAAGTAAACATTTTCAAAGAGGGAAAATTTTGAAAAATGTACTTAATTTTCAAAAAAAATACAAAAAAGAACAAAACACCGAAAAGTTTAAATATTTTTGAAAATGGAAAGAGTATACACAGATTTTCGAAAAAGGCAATACTTAAAAATAAAATAAAGTTGAAATTACAAGAAAAAAGTCTAAATTTTGGAATACAATGGAAATTTGAAAAAAAAGAAAAAACGTGACATTATTCAAAAATTTTCATTGTTAAGTTTTCTAACAAATATAAAATTTTCGAAAAGTTACCATGCATTTTGAAAATGTCGAAATTTTTAGTTGAAGTTTTGAAAAGTTAAAATTTTGAAGAAATCCCCATTTTGGATCAAACATAAAACGCTAAACATTGTCGCAATACCCCCATTAGTTTTGGCTACGAGCCGCCACTGAAATCGACCTTGTGTTTTGGTCGTCAAAAATTTTTTTTGTGAATCAAATGCGAACGAATTTTTAATAATTGAATCAATTTAAAAGAACGAATTGATTCACTTAAAAAATATATAATTGGCAATCGCTACTCCAAATCCGATTAAAATAGAGCTAGAACCAGAGAGCAGCTAGAACCAGACAGCAGCTAGAACACTTCCTTTAAATTAATTGTCATCTGGACAACCTGCTACTACAATAAAAAAATGATTTGGGCGATCTCGTCCAAAATAGACCAAGTAAATGAAAACTAAACATATCTTGCTCTAATTTTACCTTTTTTTTTTTTGTTTTTTTTTGTATATTTCATTTTGAGGTCGGTTGTGTACCTTACTATTGTTATACTTATTAAAAATAATTAAGCGTTTATTAGTTTCTGAACTCTGTAGGCTTATCGCCCGCATACGTGATAAAACTTCCGGTAGTGGTACCCTTTATCGATTGAGTTTCACTTGTACAACAATGTAGTAACAATTTGCCCTGTTTTAGTGCCAGTGTTTTATTTTTTTGTATTGTTACCACGCAAGTGCCCTTATAGAATGGATACCTCATATTACTACCATCAAGCATTTGGCTATTACTATGATATGCCTGCATTCGAGGACAAAATGTAAATATTACCATTTTTACATTCCTTAGCTTAATGTATTTTTTAATCAAAAACATCTTTGAACTAAAAATAATAACAAATATCTGCTTTTTTTTTGTTAGTACATCCAGCAAGAACTGCAGTGAATTAGACACGATAAAAAAATGTCCATATAAGGATTGAAATAGAAATCTTGTCCCCTGAAACCAAGAAAGATTAAAAAACACAAAAAAGGTTGCTCTAACGCCTTTCGACAGCGAAGCTATCATCTTCAGAGAGATACTGAAACGCGTTAGAGCAACCTTTGTTGTGTTTTTTAATCTTTCTTGGTTCCAGGGGACAAGATTTTTATTTCAATTTTTGTAGATAACCAAGGACCAGAAAAAAGTACCAAAAAAAGTCCATATAGGGATACCAATGATCTCTCGCGTCCGTCTGTTCGTCTGTCTGTCACAAAGAGGTTTTCCTCGAAAACTATGTGAAATGTAGAAATTTGAAATTTTGCACAGCATTAGTTTCCACACGAATACCGCCAGCCAACGCAAAAAATATTTCATGGATAGATAGGTGCTTGCATTCCAAGGCTTTTTGACTTATTTAGTAATAATTTTCTTCAAATAGAAAACTTGATTTAGATGAAAGATAGAAAGCAGATCAAATTTGCCTTTTACATTATTTCATTTAGACTTTAGATGAATATATTTTCGGAGTTAGCACTAGTTTATTAAATTGCACGCAACGCAGTCATTGCGATTGAAAGCGATCTCATAAACTATGTTGTCATCAACTTATTGCAAATGAATGCCTTTTATCTGAGACATTATCAACACAGTTATCAGTTTGGATTGATTGTGGAAAAAAGTGTATACCTATATATGAAAATATACAATTTTTTCATTTTTTAATTATAACACAACAAAATTCTACTAAAATATGAATTCATACATAAATAAAAATGATTTAATTTGGTCTGTTGACAGTTCACTGTAGTAATTGGTACGGAACCCTAATTGTGCGAGCACGACTCGTTTTTGGCTGATTTTCTTTTAAATGACACAACAATTTTAACGCCTCTGTAGTGTACCTTTGTTTTAATAACGTAAAAGATTTCCCCAACAAAACGACTTTTTCAAAAATAGTTCGGAATTTTGTTAACTCCCATTTAGTGTTCCCACCAATCCTGAAGCTTTGCTCTAAGAATTTTCGAACTAAAAAGACAAAGATTCTTCAGAGAGAAGCCTTCCATGCTCAATTGTCGTCAAAAAAAGTTCCCTAAGCTGCAAATGTTACCGCATCCCATTAGTTGGTGGCACGTTACACTACCAATTGCAAAAAAAAGGCGCAGCATTTTGCGACGAAAGCGATGAAATCAAAGCGTCTCGCGAATGTGGCTACAAAATGTATATGTCGCAACTGGTCATTTCATAAAATGTCTAGGCATTTCATGAAGCGCTACCAATTGCAAAAAAATACGGAACATTGTGCGACGAACCAATGAAATTAAAGCGTCTCGCGAATGTGGCTACAAAGTGTATGTGTTGCAACTGGTCATTTTATAAAATGCCTAGGCATTTCATGAAGCGCTACCAATTGCAAAAAAATACGGAGCATTTTGCGACGAACCGATGAAATTAAAGCGTCTCGCGAATGTGGCTACAAAATATATATGTCGCAACTAGTCATTTCATAAAATGTCTAGCCATTTCATGAAGCGCTACCAAATACTGGAACGAATAAGTGTTATTCCAAAAGACTAAAAACGTTTCATGAAATAGCTCCTGATAAAAATTACTCCAAATGACTGATTAGATTGAGAATTAAAATGACGAATACATGACATAAAAATGGCGACGACAAATACTGTTTTATAAGAAATTAGACGTTCCTATTTCCAAAATTTATGGCAAAATATTTTAATGCAGCAGCTAACAAAATATTTAGCAATTCTGCAAACAAATTGCTGACTTAATCTAGACTATTGTGCTTTACTGAACATTCTCGAAAAAAATTCACTAGATTCCATCTTGATAACAGACTTATTTTTGATGTTGATTTTGCTGTTGTTTATGGTATTACTCATCGTTTTATTACATCAAGTGCAGAATTGGATTTTAAACGTAACGTAAGGACAATAAGCAGGACCGAGACAGGTCAATTTTATTTTTTAGTGTTCTTAATAAAATTGTTAAATTTGATTAAGTTGTTCAAAAGTTGACATATAACAAAAAAAAAATGAAACTCACCCCTTAAAAATTAGGGGTTGCAATTTTTAACATAACCAATGTGTTTTTAGAAGCTGCTTTTTTATGAGAAATAACAGAGCGTTTGTTTCATCAAAAAATTCTAATTAATTCTTGAGTTATTGAAGAAAAACTGTTTTTTGGGATTAACTTTAAGGGGTGGTTTCACCACTTAAATCGCCGAGTTAGCATCTAAAAAAAAATACGTGTCCAATATTTGTTATGTACTATAACATATCACAAAATGAAAAAAATCGGTGGGGTACACCTCGGGTACTTTCCTTGTTAGTCATTTCAATATGTGGCAGCATTTCATGAAATGCCTAGACTTTTCATGAAACATCTGATTTCACCAGAAGACTCCGACATATATAACGCATGTAACAGTGGCGTGTCGTGACTTTTATTAAGGGGGAAGCCGAACGGAATCCCTTTTACAAGATTAATTACAATTTTGCTTTCAACTGGTAACTGATTTCATTTTAAATGCATTAGCCTTCAAAAAGTAATATTTCTTTATTTCGTGTTTCGATTAATCGAAATGTCGATTTAAATTCGGATATTCAAACCCATAAACAGCTTAAGAGGGCCCTTCTATTCGAAGCAAATGGTTGACGATTTCATAGGTCATGTCATGTTATCCAATGGCGGTGACGTATCATGACTTATGAATGGGGAAACCCTTTTAAACAATTAATTACAGTTTTGCTTTCAGATGAATATATTTTGAACCCATTGGCATACAAAAAGTATAATAGTTCTTTTTGTCGTGTTTCGATTAGTCGAAATAGCAATTTAAATTCAGAATTTCAATCAAAAAATGTTGGAAAAAAATTAAAAATTTCCACTATTAATCCAGATCTTTGTCCAAATTTATTTTAAAGAAATCCAAATTATCAAATTTAAGGTTAAACTTTGAATATTAATTCTTTAATCTTCATTTTGATTTTTGGACTTTTTTTGAATTTTTTCTTTAATTTTGGATCTTTACTCAAGATTCTGAACTAAAATCCTAAATAAAAAAAGAATCCAAGATTAAACTTACAATTTACGTAAAAAATTACAAAAATCATTGTAATCGCAAAATGGAACTTAAGCAAGAATATTTTCCTGACTTCAATATTTAAAGAAAAACATTTTAAGAAAATTTAAATTTATTTTTCAAGAAAGTCAAGATTTTCAAAAAATCAAAATTATCCAAAAGTAGAAATTTCTAAAAATGTCGAAATTTTGAAATAAGTCGAAATTTTCAAAAAATTCAAAATTTTAAATATTTCAAAGTTATCAAATTTTGAATTCTTTTGAAAAATTTGAAAACTTTGAAATATTTAAAATTTTGAATTTTGAATTTTCGACGTTCTTTACGTCGAAACTTCGAAAATTCTGAAAAACTTAAATTTTCGAAAAAAAGGATCAATTTTTTGAAAAAGTAAAAATTAAAATAAAAACTATAAAAGCGGACATTTTGAGGAAAAGCTGAAATTTCGGAAATTTCGAGGTTTTCGAAAAAAGTCCAAATTTTCAAAAATGTCGAAATTTTAGGTCGAAATTTCCACAAAAAGATATCTCGAAAAAATGCAAATATTTTAAAAATAGCCAAAATTTTAGGAAAAAGATTTAAATTGTAGAAAAAACCAAATTTTCACAAGAGTCGAAATTTTTAAAATAACAAATTTTTAATAATTTGAATTATCTTGACAATTTCGAAAAACGTACAAAAATCAATTTAATCGCAAAATGGAACTTCAGCAAGAATATTTTCCTGAGATTTTCTTTGTAACTTCAATATTTCAAGAAAGACTTTTTTAGAAAATGTAAATTTATTTTTCGAGAAAGTTCAAATTTCCATAAAATCAAAATTATCAAAATGTAGGAATTTCTAAAAGAGTCGAAATTCTGAAAGAAGTAAAAATTTTTCAACAAATCAAAATTATCAAAGGTAGGAATTTCTAAAAAGTCGAAATTCTGAAAGAAGTCAAAATTTTCAAAAAATTCAAAATTTTAAATATTTCAGTTTTTAAATTTTTCAAAGGAATTCAAAATTTCCAGGAAATGTTAAAATTGTGAAGAAACGTCGAAACTTCAAAAATTCTGCAAAATTCAAATTTTCAAAAAAGTATCAAATTTTTGAAATAGTAAAAGTTACATTAAAAATTATAAAAGTGGAAATTTTGAGGAAAAGTTGAAATTTCGGAAATTTCGAAGTTTTTTTTAAAAAAAAGGTCAAATTTTCAAAAATGTCGAAATTTTAGTTCGAAATTTCAAAAAAGTCGAAATTTCCATAAAAAGATGAAATCTCGAAAGTACAATTTCTTTTAAAATAGTCAAAACTTTGGGAAAAAAATTTAAATTGCAGAAAATACCAGATTTTCAGAAAAGTCGAAATTTTCAAAATAATTCATAAATTTTTAATAATTTTAATTATCTTGACAATTTTGAAAAACTTACAAATTTCATTTTAATCGCAAAATGGAACTTAAGCAAGAATATTTTCCTGAGATTTTCTTTGTAACTTCAATATTTAGAGAAAGCCATTTTAAGAAAATTTCAATTTATTTTTCAAGTTAGTCGAAATTTTCAAAAAATCAAAATTATCCAAAAGTAGAAATTTCTAAAAAAAGTCGAAATTCTGAAAGAAGTCGAAATTCTGAAAGAAGTCGAAATTTTCAAAAAAATTATAATTTTAAATATTTCAAAGTTTTCAAATTTTTCAAATGAATCCAAAATTTCCAGGAAATGTTAAAATTGTGAAAGAACGTCAAAACTTCAAAAATTCTCAAAAGCCCAATGTCTCAAAAAAAGTATCAATTTTTTGAAAGAGTAAAAATTAAATTAAAAATTATAAAAGTGGAAATTTTAAGGAAAAGTTAGAATTTCGGAAATTTCGAAGTTTTCAAAAAAAGAGCCGAATTTTCAAAAATGTCGAAATTTTAGGCCGAAATTTCAAAAAAGTCGAAATTTCCACAAAAAGATGAAATCTCGAAAATATGTAAATTTTTTAAAAATAGTCAACATTTTGGGAAAAAGTTTTAAATTGTAAAAAAATCAAATTTTCACAAAAGTCGAAATTTTCAAAATAACAAATTTTTAATAATTTGAATTATCTTGACAATTTCGAAAAAAATACAAAAATCATTTTAAACGCAAAATGGAACTTCAGCAAGAATATTTTCCTGAGATTTTCTTTGTATCTTCAATATTTAAAGAAAGACTTTTCGAAAATGTAAATCTATTTTTCGAGAAAGTCGAAATTTCCATAAAATCAAAATTATCAAAAAGTAGGAATTTCTAAAAGAGTCGAAATTCTGAAAGAATTCGAAATTTTTCAAAAAATCAAAATTATCAAAAAGTAGGAATTTCTAAAAAAGTCGAAATTCTGAAAAAAGTCGAAATGTTCAAAAAATTCAAAATTCTAAATATTTCAAAGTTTTCAAATTTTTCAAAAGAATTCAAAATTTCCAGGAAATGTTAAAATTGTGAAAGAACGTCGAAACTTCAAAAATTCTGAAAAATTCAAATTTTCAACAAAAGTATCAATTTTTTGAAAAAGTAAAAATTAAAATAAAAATTATAAAAGTGGAAATTTTGAGGAAAAGTTGAAATTTCGGAAATTTCGAAGTTTTCAAATAAAAGTCCAAATTTTCAAAAATGTCGAAATTTTACGTCGAAATTTCAAAAAATCGAAATTTCCACAAAAAGATGGAATCTCAAAAAAATGCAAATTTTCTAAAAATAGTCAAAATTTTGGGAAAAATATTTAAATTATAGAAAAAACCAAATTTTCACAAAAGTCGAAATTTTCAAAATAACTAATAAATTTTTAATAATTTTAATTATCTTGACAATTTCGAAAAAATTACAAAAATCATTTTAATCGCAAAATGGAACTTCAGCAAGAATATTTTCCTGAGATTTTCTTTGTAACTTCAATATTTAAAGAAAGACATTTTAAGAAAATGTAAATTTATTTTTCAAGAAAGTCGAAATTTTCAAAAAATCAAAATTATCCAAAAATTGAAATTTAAAAAAAAAGTCCAAATTTTGAACGGTCGAAATTTTCAAAAAATTCAAAAGTTTAATTATTTCAAAATTTTCAAATTTTTCAAAATTTCCAGGAAATGTTAAAATTGTGAAAGAACGTCGAAGCGTCGAAAATTCTGAAAAATTCAAATTTTCAAAATAAAGTATTAATTTGTTAAAAAAGTAAAAATTAAAATAAAGATTAAAAAAGTTCAAGTTTTCAAAAATGTCGAAATTTTAGGTCGAAATTTTAAAAAATTCAAAATTTCCACAAAAAGATGAAATCTCGAAAAAATGCAAATTTTTTAAAAATAGTCAAAATTTTGGGAAAAAGATTTAAATTGTAGAAAAAACCAAATTTTCACAAAAGTCGAAATTTTCAAAATAATTAATAAATTTTTAATAATTTTAATTATCTTGACAATTTCGAAAAAATTGCAAAAATCATTTTAATCGCAAAATGGAACTTAAGCAAGAATATTTTCCTGAGATTGTTTTTGTAACTTCGATATTTAAAGAAATACATTTTAGGAAAATGTAAATTTATTTTTCAAGTTCGAAAGAAGATATTTCTAAAAAAAAAGTCGAAATTCTGAAAGAAGTCGAAATTTTCAAAAAATTCAAAAGTTTAAATATTTTAGTTTTTAAATTTTTCAAAAGAATTCAAAATTTCCGGATTTCCTGGAAATGTTAAAATTGGGAAAAAACGTCGAAACTTCGAAAATTTTGAAAAATTCAAATTTTCAAAAAAGTATCAATTATTTGAAAAGGTAAAAATTAAAATGAAAATTATAAAAGGGGAAATTTTGAGAAAAAAGTATAATTTTTCGAAAAAAGTCTTAATTTTTCGAGAAAAGTCAAATTGTTCAAAAAACGTCGAATTTTTTTAAAACAGTTGGAATTTACAAAAAAGTCGAAAAAAAATTGAATTTTTCTTTAAAAAAGTTAAAATTACAAAGTAATTAAAATTTTGAAAAAATATTTAAATTTTGAGCAAAAAGTCGAACAAACAATTCAATTTTTCGAAAAAAAACCCAATTTTCAAAAAATTCGAAATGTTTAAATCAATATTTTCAGAAAGATATTCCAAAAAGAGTTTAATTTTAGAAAAGCTTAAACATTTTTAAAAAGTGTTCAAAATGTTACGAAAAAAAGTAGATTTTAAAAAATATAACAGAAATGTAAATTTCATTAAAATATATCAAGATTTTTTAAAAAATCGAAATTTTCGCAAAAATTTTCGGACAGAATTTCAAAAAGAAACTGAAATTTTTTTAGTCTTAATTTTCAAAAAAGTCGACATTTTCAATAAAACGGCTTCAAAAATGTATTTTTGTATATTTTTAAAAAAAGTTGATATTTTTTTCAAATCTTGAATGTTTAAATAAAAAATTTCAACTTGGATTAATTCTTCAAAAAAAAGTTTTAATATACAAAAAGTTGAATTTGGAGAAAAATTCAAAAATTAAAAAAAAGTCTTTATTTTAAAAGAAGTTAGTCAGAATTTTAAAATAAAGCCTTAACTTTGTAAAAGGGCCAAATTTATTATCTAAGTTTGTTATCTAAATTTTTAGAACATTCGAAAATTTAAAAAAAAGTATTTTTGTATTTTTTAAAAAATCATTCAATGTTGATTTCAAAGAAGTTCAAAGTTTCAGCATGTGTCGAATTTTTCAAAAAAAGTCGAATTTTTTGAAGAAAGTCGAATTTTTCGAAAAAAGTCGAATTTTTCGAAAATAGTCTAATTTTTCGAAAAAAGTCAAATTTTCCAAAAAAGGTCGAATTTTTTGAAAAAAGTCGAAATTTACAAAAAAAGTCGAAATTTTTACATAAACCTCGAAAAACCTTTATAAAACCACGAATTTAAAAAGTAAAGCTTTTTTAAATTTTTTAAAAGTTTCTTTTTCAAAAGATCAAAATTTTCAATACTGTAAATTTTGAATGTTGAAAAAGACAGGTTATTTTTAAGAACCGAAACGTCGAGCTTTTCAAAAAAGTTTAATTTCAAGAGAAAAAAAAGGTTAGAATTTTAAAAAAAGTTAAAATTTTGATAAAAGGAAGTTTTGAACAGGGTAACATTTTGAACTGTCTGAATTTTCAGAAAAGTTTTCAATAATAAATTCAAATTTAGGATTTAAATTTAAGAAGCTAAATCATTCAAAAAGAGTTAAAATTTGGAAACATTCGACATTAAAAAAAGATTTAAAAAAATCGACATTTTTAATACAATTCACAATGTCTATATTTCTCCCACGCCTCAAAAATTTGTACACACAACGATTAGTTATGTCATTCGATCAATAAATAGTGGTCGCAGCTGTTGTGTGGAAAAAGGAGGCTTTAAAATAAAAATGACAGTTCATTTGTAACAGGAAGCTGTGCTTCCCTAGCTTCCATGAAGAACGCGCCACTGTCATGTAATAATAAAGAAAAAAAGATATAAATTACAGTTGTAAGTACAAAATAACTTTAATTAATGCTTTGTGTATTTAGTATGAATATTTTGTAGTTGACTTCATCATACACCAATTTTTAACTCATGGAACCTTCACGTGGCAATCTGATCCAGTTGTAAGTATATCTATGTAAATTTTCCACAAATATCTGAAGTAGGTTCTCTTAGAAATGGTCCTGAAACTGATGTTGCAACTCAGAAGTGACCTCACAATGAAAGAGAACGAAATTAAACCAAAACCGCATGAAGCAGATGATAATGAGCCCGATTTTGACGTCTTTTCCTTTGGTATGATTCCGCTCGAAAGATGGATGAAGGAAAATACCTTGTAAGTATCCATAACAATGTTATGCCTAATTCTATCACATATTATACCAGCGATACAAATAGATTTATTTCTTTGCAGGGCACAGTCACATTGCACGCTAGAGAAAACCCCATCCCAACTAGATTTAGATACTGTAGTAGGCCTAAGTAGTGCTTAGACTAGGATTACAGAGCTTTGTCGTAGTTATAATTTCGCTTTCTAAGGGAAGCTTGCCTTGGAGTCAAAATAAAACTTCTTGTAGATGCTCTGAAAAATAAAGTTTCAGGCAAATGCCATACAAGCACCTAAGTTATTATAACCGCCTAATTATTAGATGTGATGTAATTTATAAATATGTATTTTGTGCTCGACATAATTGGTTACATTCAAAAATGTTGACATAATAATAAAATTTCACGAAGTAAGTGTTAACAATGTCAATTATAATAGTAAAAGCCATAAGACTGCCACGTCACCCGTTGTCGAAAATTTAAGAAGCTATCTCTTTCGAACGGACTATCGGTGAACAGTTGACGGCGACGACAGGTCAAAAAAAAAAAGTTCGCTTTGCTCAGTTTTGGAATTGTATGGAGCAAGTCAGCGTAACGCGGTAGATAAAAGCGTTCATATTATAACTGACCGCTAAATTTGAGTAGATGTAGTTTTGCTTAGTTGCGTTCATTTACTAGAAGGAAGTGCTTTGTTCAGTGGTAGGTAACGTTAACGCTAGATTATTTGACCCTTTAAATCCATTTTCCAAAAATTATCGCCTCGTGGTGACCTTAAAAACATAATCAACATTAAACAACACTAAACTTTCTTATCCTTTGTACCAAACTTTCAATTCAGAAGAGTTTTGCCTCTGGTATGGTGGACATTCTGAGTTACCGTGCTCTGATCGTTTGAAATTTTTTTATATTTTATATATATTTTTTTCATTTATTGTATTTTATATTTTATTTTTCATTTATTGTTTCTTTGTTTCTGAAAAAGCCCCATACGATAGTGGGCGACACATCGAACACTTTTAGTAGTTCTTTGACATGGTCCAATCCCGGAAGAAGTACATCCTGAATCAATCCTTTCATTTTTTTTAACTTGCAAGTTCAATCCGCTCGTGAACTGCAACCCCATTATGCCTTAAGACACCGCAAGTAGGATGCGAAAACAAAGATAGATGGCGATGAACCGCATTTTTCACATGGATAGGTTGTAATTTTTGGGAAAAATTTCGTTCGGTAACGAAACCATAGTTTGGAAGTTCTATAGATAAAAGAGTCTCCTTGGAACGAAGTCCTTACTGTGCCAAGCTGGACCGCACAGAAATTTGATGTCTCGTACCAGGCACGTAGCCAGGGGGGGTCCAAGGGGTCCGGACCCTCCCCGAAATGAATATTCCCCAAAAATTTACGATGATACGAATTGAAATATCAGTAGAAAAACGGCTGATTGTATATTTAAGCATGTAAATAATTTTCGAAATTGCCAACTATTGAGCTTATGATAAGCAAAAAAGCCATGTAGACATTTTAATAAAAATTGGCAATGAGCTCAACCCTTCCCAATACATGCACCAACCCTTTTACAATTTAATATTGACACTTAGCAGTAGGGTACGTTCAGTAATTTCAATTTTTTATTATCTCAAATTTCGACTTTCTTGACATATGTATGCATGGAGTAGAATTTTCGAAAAAAAAGTCGAAATTTTGAGTTTAAAGTCGACATTTTACAAAAGCATAGGAAGGCATTGATTAAAAAAAATTATATTTAGAAATTTCGACATTTTACAAAAGCGTAAAAAGGACACTGATTATAAAAAAATGTTTTAAATTTTGATTTTTTTCCCGAAATTTCGGCTTTAAACTCGAAATTTCGACTTAACACTCGAAATTTCGATTTTTTTTTTAAAATTCGAAATTTGAAAATAACGTCGAAATTTCGAAATATTTCGAGCAAAAATTCGAAATTTGAGAATAACGTCGAAATTTCGAGAAAAAAGTAGAAATTTCGAAATATTTCGAGCAAAAAGATGAAATTTCGAAAAAAAGTCGAAATTTTGATATTAAGGTTAAAATTTGGAAAAAAAGTCGATATTTGAGAAAAAAGTCTAAAATTGAGAAAAAAAACGAAATTTCGAGAAAAAAGTCGAACTTTGCGAAAAAAATCGAAATTTTGATAAAGAAAGGTCGAAATTTCGATAAAAAAATGTCAAAATTTTGAGTATAAAGCCGAAATTTTGAGAGAAATATTGAAATTTCTATATTAAGGTCAAAATTTTGAGAAAAAAGTCCATATTTGAGAAAAAAGTCGAAAATTGAGAAAAAAAGATGAAATTTCGAGAAAAAAGTCGAACTTTTCAGATTAAGGTCGAAATTTTGAGAAAACAGTCGAAATTTCGAGAAATATTGAATTTTCTAGAAAAAAAAGGCGAAGTTTGAGAAAAACGTAAATAGAAATTCCGAGAAAAAAGTCGAGATTTCTAGAAAAATAATCGACATTTTGAGTTTAAAGCCTAAATTTCGAGAAAAATGTCGAAATTTCGATATGAAGGTTAAAATTTCGAGAAAAAAGTCGATATTTGAGAAAAAAGTGTAAAATTGAGAAAAAAACGAAATTTCGAGAAAACAGTCAAACTTTGCGAAAAAAATCGAAATTTTGGTAAAGAAAGGTCGAAATTTCGATAAAAAAAATGTCAAAATTTTGAGTATAAGGTCGAAATTTTGAGAGAAATGTCGAAATTTCTATATTAAGGTCAAAATTTTGAGAAAAAAGTCGATATTTGAGAAAAAAGTCGAAAATTGAGAAAAAAAGACGAAATTTCGAGAAAAAAGTCGAACTTTTCAGATTAAGGTCGAAATTTCGAGAAAACAGTCGAAATTTCGAGAAAAGTCGAATTTTCTAGAAAAAAGTCGAAGTTTGAGAAAAACATAAGTAGAAATTCCGAGAAAAAAGTCGAAATTTCTAGAAAAATAATCGACATTTTGAGTTTAAAGCCTAAATTTCGAGAAAAATGTCGAAATTTCGATATTAAGATTAAAATTTCGAGAAAAAAGTCGATATTTGAGAAAAAAGTCTAAAATTGAGAAAAAAAACGAAATTTCGAGAAAAAGGTCGAACTTTTCAGATTAGGGCCGAAATTTCGACGAAAAAGTCGAAATTTGAAAATAACGTCAAAATTTCGACAAAAAGTCGAAATTTCGAAATATTTCGAGCAAAAATTCGAAATTTGAGAAGAACGTCGAAATTTCGAGAAAAAGTAGAAATTTCGAAATATTTCGAGCAAAAAGACGAAATTTCGAGGAAAAAGTCGAGATTTGCGAAAAAAGTCGAAATTTCGATAAAAAAAAGGTCGAAATTTTGAGTATAAAGTTAAAATTTTGAGAAAAATGTCGAAATTTCGATATAAGGCCAAAATTTCGAGAAAGAAGTCGAAATTTGAGAAAAAAAAACGAAATTTCGAGAAAAAGGCAAAATTTCGAGAAAAAAAATCAAATTTTGAGAAAAAAGTCAACATTTCTAGAAAAAAGTCGAAATTTTGAGAAATAAACTCGAAATTTAAGAAAAAAATCTAAATTTCGAGAAAAAAGTCGAAATTTCGAGCTTGAAATCGAAATTTGAGAAAAAAAAGTTGAAATTTCTTAAAATGACATTTTTTTAATCGATTTCTTTTACGCCTTTGTAACATTTCGAAAAAATGGAAATTTTCAGAAAAAAGTCAAAATTTCCAAAAAGAGTCGAAATTTTGAGAAAAAAGTCTAAATTTCTAAACACAACATTTTTTTCAAATCGATGTCCTTTCTACGCCTTTGTAAGATTTTCGATTTAAAAATTGACATTTCAACTTTTTTTTAGAAATTTCGACTTTAAACACCAAATTTCGACGTTTTTTTTCGAAATTTTCACATTAAAGTCGAAATTTTGACTTTAATCTCGGGTTTTAAAGAAGACAAAGTCAACATTCCGTGATAATTTTTTTCAAATTGATGTTCTTTCTACTCTCTTGTAATTTTTACTTCAAAAAAAAAGTCGATTTTTGATCGGTGATAAGTTAAATACGTAAACTCAAAATAGATATTAGGAAATTTTTCCTTGGTAAGTTTTACGTTTTTATTTGTCAAATTTATATAATGTTAAGGTCACTAGATTTTATTCTTCACTTTTACTAATTAACAAAATGAAAAAAGAAATAAAATAAAAGAAACGAATACGTAAAAGTAATTGATGTATGTTCTTATATTTTCTGAAGAGTGGGGGGGGGGGAGTTGGACCCCCTCCCCCAACGAAAATCCTGGCTACGTGCCTGTCTCGTACTGTCTTCTATGTTTTAAAAATCTTACCCTTGGAGGAATCAATCCAGCGAACATCACCCATGAAAGTACTTGTAGAGAAGAGATGAGTCACCAACCATCTGCCTGTGCTGTAGTTTTTTCTGAGAAAGATATTAAACTCTCGTCATCAACTAGGCGAGTCGTTCTTTTTTGAATTGTTTCCAAAAGAGCCAAAGTGTGCTTTGGAGCTAAACTCCAAAAATAAGTATTCTAGTGTTGGCCTAATTTGAGCTTTGTATAGAGTGAGCAGCTGATGAGATATGAAGTACTTTTTAGCTCTAAAAAGAAAGTCTAGCTTTTGAGAGGCAGACTTGGCAATGGCGCATGATCATTCCAGGAGAAGTTAGGGCATTCACTCCTAAGATAGACAGATTAAATCCCATCGAAAGGATTTTATTGCCCATGTTATGTTTGTTGCATTATTCCCTGATGTTATCTTGGAGAAAACCACGGGCTGAATTTTTGAGGCGTTGAAGTCGACCAGATTTTTCTTACCCCATTTCAGAACGATTTCAAGATCCGGATTAACCATTTGTATATGCTGTTCCCTTAGCCGATTTGAAGCATCAATTAATAATGGTTTGTCGGAGAAAAAGGTGACACCAGGCTGCTACCATGTATGTAGCTGTATATCAGATTGGAAGTTAAAGCTAAGAAATTGTTCATGTGCAACAGAAACAGGGTAGGAGACTGTTTCTGTTGCACATGAACAATTTCTTAGCTTTAACCTCCAACCTGAGTAGGAGACAGGACAGGCCCCTGAGGTACCCCAGCATTAATCGCAAATGTCTCGGATGGGACACCATCAACGACGACCTGAAGAGATCTGTCAGCGAATGGATTTCAACTGGCAGAGTCTGGGAGGAAGACCATAAGATGTTAATTTGGCAAGAAGAGATTGGTGCCAGTCTCTGTCAAAGCCCTTTGAGATACCCAATGCCTTAATTCTAGCCTCACTGTGTTTCTTTATAGCTGAGTTGCAGATATGACTAACATATGCCAGTAGATCACCAGTTGAGCCTTGTTGTCTGAAACCGTATTGTCTGTCCGAGATGAATCTATTCTCCTCTAGATATTTGAGAACCTCGACGTTGTAACCTTTTCCATCACTTTAGATATAACGGGCGCACTTATAGGGCGATAGTTGTTAGCCAGATTTCTTTTTTTTGGGGGGGGGGACAGGCTGTACCCTAGCAAATTTCCAGATGTTTGAGAATACACCTTTTTTGTAAGAGAGAGTGAAGAATTTGCTTAGAACAGAAGTTAACTCTGGAGCGCACTACTTAGGAATAATATCGGGGATACCATCAAGGCAAGAAGCTTTCGAGGTGTTATTCGAAGAGAATCCTTCTGATTGTGCGTTGTCTGAAAACAACTTCAGGCATCGAAGTGCCTCCAGATGATAGAGAATACATCTTTGTTGTAAGAAAGGATGAAAAATTTGTTTAGGGCAAAAGTCAGACTGGAGCGCAATTCTTAAGAACAATGGAGGGAATGCCATGCGATGTGTCGAGCTCGAGGAGGATCTTCCTGAATGTGCATTGTCTGAAAATAACTTGAGGCATCGAAATGCCAATCTTAGAAAGAAAAGAAGGTTCTGCGTTTCGAGAATCAAGGATGGAATTTTTAGTAAACATTAAGGCTAGCAGATCAGTATTTTCCTTGGAAGTAGTCGTATTGTTGTTGTCATCGAGTGAAGGTGGGGAAAATTTGAAGATGTTAATTTTTTTTAATCGTCTTTGCAAATCCCTTAAAAAGAAAAGAAGATTGTACGTTTCGAGAATCAAGGATGGACTTTTAGTAAACATTAAAGCTAGCAGATCAGTCTTTTCCTTGGAAGTAGTCGCATTGTTGTTATCATTGAGGAAAGACGGAGAAAATTTAAAGATGTAAAATTCTAGCCAATCGTCTTTGCAAATCCTTAAAGGATCTTTAACCGTTCGGACAGCTGCTAAGCCTCTGGCGCATTTTACAATGGAAATCACTTTTTGCCTCGTCAATAATCTGTTTACAGAAATTTTATGGATCTACAGTGGTAGTCCGAGTCTTGACTGTGGGATTACTTCGCCAACAACGATAGACATGAGTTTTGCAGGAAATAGTTGAGCAGATTTATTACTACACAAAGATTTATTGAAGGCAGACTTCTTTTGGAAATAAGGAATTGAGCATTTCATACCAACCAGAATGCTACTGATGGATTGGCGATTGAGGAAGGGTTGTTTGAGTTAAAGCATTTTTGCTAAACCAAGATTTACTGGAGGTTGACTTCTTTTGAGAATAGGAAATTGAGCATTCCATACCAGCCAGAATACTAGTGATGGATTTGGCGACTGAGAAAGGGTTGTTTGAGTTAAAGCATTTTTGCTGAATCAGGAGGTGGACTTCTTTTGGTAATAGGAAATTGAGCATTTCACACCAACCAGAATGCTAGTGATGGATTGGGCGACTGAGGAAGAGTTGTTTGAGATAAAACATGTTTGCTGAACCAAGATTTACTGGAGGCAGATTTCTTTTGGGAATAGAGATTCCACATCAACCGGAATACTAGTGATGGATTCGGCGACTGTTTGAGTTAAAGCATTTTTGATGCACCAAGATTTACTGGAGGCTGACTTCTTTTGGGAATAAGGAATTGAGCATTTTACACCAACCAGAACATTGGTGATGGATTCGGCGACTGAGAAAGGGTTGTTTGAGTTGAAGCATTTTTGCTGAACCAAGATTTACTGGAGGTAGACTTCTTTTGGTAATAGGAAATTGAGCATTCCACACCAACCAGAATACCATTGATGGATTTGGCGTCTGAGGAAAGGTTGTTTGGGTTAAGGCATTTTTGATGCACCATGATTTACTGAAAGCTGACTTCTTTTTGGAATAAGGAATTGAGCATTTCACACCAACCAGAACATTAGTGATGGATTTGGCGACTGAGAAAGGGTTGTTTGAATTAAAGCATTTTTGCTGAATCAGGAGGTAGACTTCTTTTGGTAATAGAAAATTGAGCATTCCACACCAACCAGAATACTAGTGATGGATTCGGCGACTGAGGAAGGGTTGTTTGAGATAAAACATGTTTGCTGAACCAAGATTTACTGGAGGCAGATTTCTTTTGGGAATATAGATTCCACATCAACCGGAATACTAGTGATGGATTCGGCGACTAAGGAAAGGTTGTTTGAGTTTAAGCATTTTTGATGCACCAAGATTTCTGGAGGCTGACTTCTTTTGGGAATAAGAAATTGAGCATTTCACACCAACCAGAAGATTAGTGATGGATTCGGCGACTGAGAAAGGGTTGTTTGAGTTAAAGCATTTTTGCTGAATCAGGAGGTAGACTTCTTTTGGTAATAGAAAATTGAGCATTCCACACCAACCAGAATGCTAGTGATGGATTCGGCGACTGAGGAAGGGTTGTTTGACATAAAACATGGTTGCTGGACCATGATTTACTGGAGGCAGATTTCTTTTGGGAATAGAAATTCCACATCAACCGGAATACTAGTGATGAATTCGGCGACTGAGGAAAGGTTGTTTGAGTTAAAACATTCTTGATGCACCAACACTTACTGGAGGCTGACTTCTTTTGGGAATAAAGAATTGAGCATTTTACACCAACCAGAACATTAGTGATGGATTCGGCGACTGAGAAAGGGTTGATTGAGTTAAAGCATTTTTGCTGAACCAAGAATTACTGGAGGTAGACTTCTTTTGGGAATAGGAAATTGAGCATTCCACACCAACCAAAATAGTCTCAGTGATGGATTTTGTGACTGGGAAAAGGTTGTCTGAGTTAAAGCAGACTTCTTGCCATAGGGGCGATGTAAAGATGTATATTAGTTCTTCCCAGTTTGCAAAGTTAACGTGCTAAACCCTAGGGGGATGTGTCCGGGAAGGATATGGTATATGAAGCGAGCGAGAGGCTGCTACAAGCTTGTGATTGGAATCTCCAAGCTGTGATGTCACATTTATTTCATACGAATTTGGAAAAATTGTAAGGAAAAGGTCGAGTGAATTAGATTGATGGGTATTTACATCAGGAATTCTGATGGGTCTCTCAACTGATTACGATAGTCCACAAGTGTCGTCAGTTTGAGAAGAAAACCTTAACCAGGAGATGTTGTGTACGTTGAAGTCACCGGAAAGACAACCTCAGCTTTTGGATAATTCGTCTGTCGTACGAAGAGATAAAAGAAGAGCTGTCTGTATGAGAGATCGTTTGAAGACAAATTAAGTGAACAAATAAATATTACTTCGCCAACCACTCAGGTGCTGGTTAAAGCCTCTGCCACCCTTTCCATGTCACCAGTTTGGGAAGAAAACCTCTACCAGGGGATGTAGTGTACGTTGAAGTCATCGAGGAAGACAACCTTAGCGTTTGGATTTCATCTGTCGCTTCATCTGTTTGCTTCATCTGTCGCTGATCGAAGGTTACAGAGAGATAAGAGAAGAGCTGCCCGAATAAATGATCGCTTGGAAACAGATAAAATAAACAAATAAATATTGCTTCGCTTTTGGAGCAGATTAAATCACATCACGATCAGCAGATTCCAGTGATTCTTCTGGTCTTCTGGTTAAGGGATACGAAGGATTCAATATTTTGTTTTAGTTAGTTTCTTTATCTGTGAAGTAGCTTTCAAATTATGGGAAGTTAACATTTAAAATCCAGGCATGACTCCTGGTCCTAACTTAGTTTGAATTAGAAGCATGTCGAGTCTGGAAATAGTGCAAATTAACGTTAAAAACTATTACGAGTTTTACGACTACTGTTGACAGTTCATACGTTAGAGAAGCAAATCTTACACTATGAAAGGAATCAGCAAAGGAATGAAGACGAACGTGAAATATAGGCAAAGACATTTTATCGCAAACAGTTACCTCTTTTGGATTCAATTTAAAGAAGAGCTATTCGTTTAATTGATGACGAGAGTTTGACCGGTTCTCTCGAAACACTAGAGCACACGTATCTATTAACTGAAGTAAATTTACACTTCATTTTGAGGGTTCCTACACATGCATACCCCTCTGACCTTAACTATTACATAATATTCTTATTTAATTACATTTTATTCCCACTTCGGTTTGCCGTATATTCCTAGTCTAGTCTAGTTTCTAACCTACATTGTATCTGTCTAACCTACCCTTCACCTTAACCTAATCTAACCTATTTAACCTAAAGTTCTAATCTAACGTTCCTCCTCGCGTTGTCTCTTTTTCCTTCCTCTTGCGTTACGTCTAAGGCTGGGTGCTCAATCCCCCAGCTTGTGCCATGCCAAGGTACTCGATCCCCTTAACTTCGGATGGTTCCAGGTCAGAACTTGGAGTTCGGCGTAGGTTTCCTCCCATATTGTCCTATTCCGCTTTCTCGTAGATTCATTTTCCAGGTACTCGATCCCCCGGTACTCGAAATCTACTGTTCCTCAAATGAGGACTTGAGTTCGTCAAGCTTTCCAGGCGGATAATTGGTGATTTGTCTCTTTTCTACAAGTACTATCATGAAAGATGCTCGCAGGAACTAATAGGATTGATCCCCCCAAGGGCAAGATTCTTGAGGCATACAAGACAGTCGGAGACAGCAAATTCCTGTGCTGATCCAGCTTGACACAGGTGAGGAATTTCTGTCTACGGATACTCTTTTTTCTATAGAACTTCCAAGCTGTGGAACTCGTTATCGAAAGTGATTTTCCTCAAAAATTACAACCTATCCCAGTTTAAGAAGGCGAATTCATCGCCATCTATCCTTGTTTCCGTATCCTACTCGCTAGTGCTTTGATGGCTTAATGGGGCTTACCCTTCGCGAGTGGATTAAATTTTTAAAAAATATAGATGAATATTTGATGTCATTTAATTTACTCAATTCTTACGGATTTTTTGAACTTGCTTCTTGGATTTATTAGAAGGTGAGAAAAAGGCCTTAAAAAATGTTCATTCTAGTACAGCCGACTCCCGTTACGATCGCTAAAGTTGCGCGGATATTCGCCCTCTCTAATTTTCGAACGACGAATTACGACTTCTGAGTTTTAGCGCCACTTTTGAATAACCCATTCAACCGCACAAGGAGCAATACAACAATACATTTTTCGACAATGGAAGGGATGGTAGGGGAGTAGCAACTTTAATGGTGGATCCAGTGCGGTGAGCGCAACTTTAGCGGGAGTCTATTGTAGTCAGTCTAATAAAATGTCTTCCACCAAAGTGAACTGAGTGGAGACAGACTGAAATGTTAATTTGTACAACAAAAGCGAATACGGTATTCATATTGCACGAAAACGAAATTTGAGCAACGACGTCGTAGACGAAGTTCCTCAATCGTTCGAGTGCGATATGGACAATCCACTCGAGTTGTACAGCGAATTTATCCTATGATTGTGATCCATCCAGAGACTAGATCCTTCAAGAATAAGAGGATTATTCTGTTTTGGATTCATTGTTTTCTTCATATCCATTTTAATTTGAATTAATTGGGGATGACCTTGTTTTCTCCATATCCATTCTAACGAACTGCATCCACGTTTAGGCCGGATTTTTTTTTAAACTCTAATCGGTCGGAAACATTAAATTAGAATTAATTTTATCATCATTTCGTTAATCCACTTTCCCAAATATTTAAATTGCTAAACATTTAAATATTTCCAAAGTGGGTCGAAGAAATGTTGAAGTGAAATCCCTACTTCAGTCGTGGATCTTCCACTGGGCGTATTGTTCTTACAATTATATAGTAAAGCATCTAGTTATTAGGAAAGTTGAAAGAAACAAATTAGAAATAAAATCCAACTGTACATCTTTTGTAATGTTATAAATAAATAAGTCATGAAATTAAAACACTGCTAAATGCATTTTACACTTTGTTGCTGCTTATAATTAATCGATACTAGTTAAAATTCACTGTTTGAATTACTTCCAACAGGGGAATGACCGTTACGTCAGGAAGTGTAACTATTAAGAAGGACACCAATAATTTAATAGGAATAAGCATAGGCGGGGGAGCACCTTTGTGCCCGTGCCTCTACATTGTACAAATATTCGATAACACCGCAGCCAGTCGTGATGGTACATTACAATCAGGCGACGAACTGGTATCCGTCAACGGCCAAAGTGTCAAAGGAAAAACTAAAGTCGAAGTTGCCAAAATGATTCAAGCCGCTAAGGTACTTACCACTTTCAAATCAAACACCCCATAAAGAAAATTAATTTACAGGATGAAGTAACCATTAACTACAACAAGCTCCATGCTGATCCACAACAAGGTAAAACCCTGGATATAGTTCTCAAAAAAATGAAGCACCGCCTAGTGGAAAATATGAGTTCTTCAACGGCAGACGCATTGGGGTTGTCGAGGGCTATTTTGTGTAACGACACCCTTGTGAAAAAAATGCAGGAATTGCAGGATACAGAACTCATGTATAAGGGGCTAGTGGATCATTGCAAAAGGATGCTGCAGGTAAAAGAAAACCGCATATCAATCCGTTTTTTGGAAGCTTTTCTTTAGAAAAGCTTCTAAAAACGATGATGAATGAAAGATGAATTTTGATAGAACGAACTGGTCCTTTCGAAAAAATTATATTTTTAAAACTGGAGTTTGTAAAAATTAAAATACAAATCTTGTCCCCTGAAGCCAGGAAAGATTACAAAACGCAGCAAAGGTTCCTCTAACGCATTTCGATCTTCAGAGAGATACTGTATAGCTTGGCTATCGAAACGTGTTAGAGCAACCTTTGTTGTGTTTTTTAATCTTTCTTGGTTTCAGCGGACAAGATTTCTATTTCAATTTTTGAATGATGAAAGAGCAATGTTTCAGGCTAATTTGGAAATATCTCAGACGATAAAGGCGATGGGTGATGTATTCGCCGCCTTAGCTGTCAGGGAACCCCAACCACGGGCTAGTGAAACCTTTAGGTTATTCGGCGAGCAACACAGAAACACTGACAAAATTATTCATGATATGATAAAGGAGGTTAAACCGGTAAGTAAACCTGAAATTGACATCCATGAGCAGTGCTGGATTTACCTAAAAACTATGCAAGCTGCAGCTCAGATCCCCCACCACCTTAAAAAATCATATTTGGGCACTTAGCCTTGCTCAGAAGAAGTTGAAGGTTAAAATAATGTTGGAGACCTTTTTCTTTAGTCTCCCATACGTAATAATTGCTTTGTATGAAGAACTTTTTTTTTGGTCATCGAAATTCTTGAGCCCTGGTAGTTTTTTTTTCAGCTGACCAGAAATTCTGGAGGCAGTGTAGTGGCCTTCTTTTTGTTTGTTAAAAAATGTTTGCCAAATTTGTAAATTTATTATTTACATACTTGACAACACTGCATTGGCCCCATACCCAAATATCTTATGGCTTCATCAAGTCTAAATCCGGCCCTGTCCATGGGAATCATGAATTAAACATTGCAAATATTTTTAAACAAAATATCATCTGAATCATTCACTTAGGTTCTATCTGACATGGGAACCTATTTGTATAAGGCTATACCAGATACTAGATTAACAGTGAAAAAATATGCAGATGCAAAATTTGAATACCTCGCTTACTGTCTTAAAGTCAAAGAAATGGATGACGAAGAATGCAATTACGCTGCTTTACAAGAACCACTCTACAGGGTAGAAACAGGAAATTACGAATACAGGTACTTCTCACTTAATAAAATTCGAATTTTCGTGAAAATGTTTTTTTCCACTTTGGTAGGTTAATTCTTCGATGTCGACAACTAGCCAGGGCAAGATTCGCCAAACTACGATCAGACGTTTTGGTCAAAATGGAGCTCTTGGACAATAAACACGTGCAATCTTTGGGTGGCCACTTATCAAAACTGATAAAAGGTTTGTCGGACATGCATAACAATACCATGGACCTACTGAATGGGCCTTCTCTCTTCCCTGTTGAGGTCGACCTATCTAACAGTGCGTTCCAATATAAGTCCACCACGCCGTTAGCTCAGGTAAGTGACGCCACGACATTAAAAGCGATTTTCCTGTACTGCACCCGAACAAAAAAAATAACGATTCTAAAAATGTCAAACCTCATCATCAATATTTGACAGTTGTTGTCTCATCTTCTTATGTTGCATCTCCTATCGCAAATTTGCTATCACAGCTATTTTAATCCTGTTAACTGCAGCTCGGAATAGTTGGTTGTTGCTGCAGTTATACCAGTCTCTTAGGTTTTTAAGCCATAATGGACATCTTCTGCCAACATTTTTCTTGCCACTAATTTTTCCTTGAAATCTCAATTGGATATGTTTTAAAAATTCGTACATTTTCCAAAATGCTAAAAATTTTTCTGTTTTTAATTTTTTAAAATTTAGAGTTTTTTAAATTGCATGGGTTTTTTATGACAAAATTTCGAAAATTGCAGCTATATATGAAAATTTTAATTTTTAAGCTTAATTTTTTTGAAAATGTCGAGTTTTTTGAAAAATTGAAATTTTTTTACGATTGCATTCCAGAATTAGTACTTATTTTTCCAGAATTTCCACTTTTTTTTTTAAATTTCGATGTTTTGAAAGGTTGACCCTTTTTGAAATTACAAATATTTCAAATTTTTTGAATAATTCAATTTTTTTTTAAAATCTGACATCGACTTTTTTTTCATGTTTTCGAGTGTGTTTTTCAATTCCCGACTTTTTTCACTAACTTTTTGGCAAATTTCGATTTTTTCAAACCTTTGAAATTTCTTACTTTTTTTAAACTTCTTTTTTTTTAAATTTTAAATGTCTGTATTAAAATTACAAAATTTTTTAAAATTTTGACTTATTTTTAAATTTCCGCACTTACTTGGAAAATTTTAAGATATTTTTCAAAATGGTTTTTAAAATTTTTGACCATTTTATAAAATTTATCTATTTTTTCAAAATTTGACTTTTTCGAAAAAACCCTTTTTCAAAATATTTTTTGAAATATTTTTATAATTTCGAATAGTTTAGAAAATTCCCCCATTTTTCAATATTTTAATTTTCTAAATTCATACAAATTTTTTTCAGAATTTCGACCGATTTTTTTGAAAATTTTAACTTTTTTAAAGATTTCGACATTTATCAGAATTTTTCTTTAAAATTTCTACTTTTTTTTTCAATTGTTTTTTTTTTGGAAAATTGGGCTTTTTTACAAATTGGGACATTTTTAAAAATTTGCATATTTTTCAAAATGTTAAAAATTTTTCCTACTTGTTTTTTAAAAATTTAGATTTCTTAAATTGCATGGGTTTCTAAGACTAAATTTTTAGGGACATTTTTCTTTTTTTTTAAATTTACTTTTTTTGACATTTTTGACCATTTCAATATTTCAACTTTCTTAAAAATTGAATTTGAAATTTTTTTTAAAACTCCAATATTTTTGAAAATTTGATTTTTTGAAAATATTTGCTTTTTATGTAAATTTTCCCATTTTTTAAAATTTTCAATTTTTTCAGAATATTCGGTCAAAAAAGTTAAAATTTTGACTTTTTCAAAAATTTGAAATTTTTTCAACACCTTGCATGATTTTTTAAACTTTCTAAAATAGACACTTGAGTATATTACATATAAATGTCGAAGTTTTTAAAGAAAATCTGATTTCAAAAAATAAAAATTTAAAAAGTGAAAACTTTCAAAGAGTAAACTATTTTAAAAAAGGATCCATTAAAAAAAATTAAAATCTTCAAAAAAAGTCGATTTCTTTAGAATTATTTGACATATTAAAGTGTTAAATATAAATATATCTTTCAAAAACATTCCAAATCTTTAAAAAAGTAGAAATTTTAAAAAATTTCAAAAAAAGTCGAAGTTTTAAAGAAAGTGGAAATTCTCCAGTCAAAATTTTCAAAAAAGTCAAAATTTTGAAAAATGTCAAAGCTTTCATACAAAGTTAAAACTTTCAAAAAAACTTAGGGATTTAAATAAAAGCAACATTTTAAAAAATGGGCAAATTTTCGAAAAAAAATTTTTCATTTTAAAAAAAGTCTAAAATTTAAAAAATATTTGAAATTTTGAAGAAATGTCGAGACTTAACAAAAAATAAAGAATTTTCAGTGAAATCTCCTAAAAACTTAAATTTTTGAAAAACTCAAATTTCGAAAAAAAGTCAAAATTATCAAAACTTTCCAAATTTTTTTAAATTAAAACTTCGATAAAAAAGTTAAAAAGTAACAAATCTCAAAAAGAAATTCAATTTAAAAAAATGTCGAAGTTTTCAAAAAAGGTAAGATTTTCAAAAAAAGTCAATGTATTGAAAAAAAGCGACATTATGAAAAAAGTTCAAAGTAAATCGAAATCTTTAAAATGCAACGAAATTTTCCAAAATAATCCAAACTTAAAAAAAAATCGATTTAAAAAATCCATATTTTCAGATAAAAGCGAAATGAGAAAGTAGAAATTTTGGAAGTCAAAATTTTGGAAAATAAAATTTCGAAATTTTTCAAAATTTTCATAAAAAACTAGGATTTGAAAAATCAAGCTTTTGAAAAATAATGTCAACATTTTGAAAAGATAGTGTTAAAAGTCGACCCTTTCAAAAAATTAAAAAATTTTGATAAAATAAAAGCATTTTCAAAACAACTTTTAGAAAAATTGAAATTTTGAAAAATAAGCCCAAATTTCAAAAAAACAGGTAATAAAAATTTTAAATAAATGTGGAGAATTAAAAAATTAAGCATTTTCGGTTAAATTTAAAAAAAAAGCCGAAATTTTTGAAGAGCCCAAATATTGAAGAAACGACATCTTCAAAAATGACGAAATTTCGAAAGTATTCGAAATAATCATAGAAAATTAGGATTAAAAAAAATCAAAACTTTGTCGACCTTTTCAAAAAATTCAAAGATTTTGATAAAATAAAGAAAATTCCAAAAAAACTTTCAGAAAAGTTGAAATTTTGAAAAATAATCCGAATTTTCAAAAATAGGTTAAATTTTAAAGAAATGTAGAGATTGTAAAAAATGAAGCATTTTGAGTTAAATTTTAAAAAAACAAGCCGGAATTTTTGAAGAACCCAAATATTGAAGAAACTACATTTTCAAAAATGACAAAATTTCGAAAGCATTTGAAATAATCATATAAAATTAGGATTAAAAAAAATCAAAACTTTGTCGACCTTTCAAAAAATTCAAAGATTTTGATAAAATAAAGAAAATTCCATAAAAACTTTCAGAAAAGTTGAAATTTTGAAAAATAACCCGAATTTCAAAAAATAAGTAATAAAAATTTTAAGGAAATGTAGGGATTTAAAAAAATGAAGCATTTTGAGTTAAATTTTCAAAAAAAAGCCGAAACTTTTGAAGAGCCCAAATATTGAAGAAAAATGAAAATTATCAAAAAACTTTCAAACCTTCAAAAAAACTAGAAATAAAAAGTAGAAATGTTGAAAAACAGAAATATTCTGCTTCGTTAAAATTTAAAAAAAAAGATAAATGTTTTTTTAAAGAGCCAAAATGTTTGATTGAATATTTTCAAAAAGATTGGAATTTTCAATCAGAAAAGAAAGTCAAAATTTTAAAAAATAGAAAGTTTTTAAAAGCTTATGTGTTGTTACAAAACAACACCAATTTGAGGATCAAATTTCACAATAAGGATATCCAAAAATTCTAGTAAAATAACCTACATGGTTAGTCAGGTATGCAATGCAAATCATGAAATAATTTGGACATGAGCCTAGGCAGGATTTTCTTCAAGGTAGGGCAACAACCATTTTGAAAAATTCATGGACAAATGGTTGTGGCTGAGTAATGTGCATTTTCACTAAAAACTAAACAACCGAGGAGATGCATTTTCAGATTAAAGTCGAAATGTCGAAAAAGCCCAATCTTAAGAAAAAAGCTTTCTAAGAACTTTAAGAAATGTCGAAATTTTGAGGAAGTGGAAATTCAAAAAAAAAACGGAATTTCCAAAAGTCAATTTTTGTTAAAAGATAATTTCCTGAACAAGTCCAGATTCAGGTAAAAAAAATGCAACTTTTAAAAATATTCTCTCAGAATTTTTATTTATTTCAATGTTGCCAAGTTTTCAAGAAATTTTTTCTCAAAATTTCCTAAACATATTGTTCTCAGATTTTTATATTTCTATTAAAATTGTGATGCGATTTTAAAAAAATAAACTAATTTTGTAAAAAAGTCTAAATCTTCAGAAAATATTCAATTTTATATGAAAATATCCGGAACCAGATTCGAATTTTGAGGTAAAAGTCAAAATTTGGAAATTAAGATGAATTTCAGGCAAGTTGAAATTATGGAAATCAAATTTAAAAAAAAATCAGAAAAAACAGACTTCGAAAGAAAATTATTGTATTTGAAAATGACATTGAAATGTCCAGGAAAATATCAAACTTTCTAGGAAAATATTTCAAATTTCCAAAAAATTTCCAATTTTAAGAGGGAAATTGAAAAAGTTGGAATTTTTAATAATTCATATTAAAAATAAAAACCTAAACTTTCTTAAAAACTCAAGAAGTGTTTATAATTCAAAAAAGTCAAAATTTTTGAAGGCCTATTTGTGTGAAAAGGTGCAATTTTCAGAAAAAGTCGAATTTTGAGAAATAAAATCGGATTTTCAGAAACATTGTTATCAAAATATAATTCAGTAAAGATGTTGGATTAACAAAAAATTTTTTCACAAAAGCCTCAAAAAAAATTTTTCTGCAATATTTTTATTAACTTTTCGATGTAATTTATAGGGAAAAGTGAACATTGTCAGAACCATAAAACCATTTGAACTAAAAATTCGTAATTTGTTGAAAAAGACAAAAATTGAGAAAAATGACAAAAGTTTGGGAATAAATAAACCATATTTGGAAAAGTCCAAAAAGTAGGATTTTGAAAATAAAATCGAAGTTTCAAAAAAAGACAAATTTTGAGGTACAGGCGAAAAGGTAAAGACTATTTTATAAAAATTCATAATTTTGAAAAGACGATACCAGGAAAAAGAAAAAACTTATGGAAATATCGAATATTGAGACAAAAATCAAGATTTCCTGAAAAAGGCAAACTTTAGGAAAGCAGTCAAAATTTCTAAAAAATCAGATTGTAAAAGATTGACATTTTTAGCTAAATTTTCAGAAAAATATTGGATTTTGGAAAAAAATAGAAATTTTGAGAAAAATTTAAAATGGACCAAAAATTTTGCAAAGAAATTAAAATTTAAAAACAAGTCCAAATTAAAAAAAAAATAGTCAAAACCGCGAGAAAAAGACTGGAAAACTTTTGAGAAAAAGATCTAAATCTCAAGAAAAAGGTTTAATTTTAGTGAAATTTCGAAATTTCGAAAGAATCAGATTTTATCGAAATTTAGATAAAGCAAATTTTAAGCAAAAAAATCGAATATTTATTTTCTCTTGACTCCTCAAGTCAGAGGAAGCCAGGCGCCCTTACCTTCTTACCTCAACGAACGTCATAAAATGTCAAATATTCTAATATACATCGAAATTTTGACAAATAAGTTGTAACTTCCAGAAATTTGGATTAAAAAAAAAGAGTTGAAATTTACAAAAATGTTTCCTTCGTAATTTTTCCTTTCACTTTCACAGTTCCTTTCACTTTCACAGTTCCTTTCCAATAAATTCCAGGAAATATTTTTTTTTATCAGAAGATCGACAGGATTTTGATAAAAAGACAAATTTTAATAAACAAGCTGAAATTTTGAGAATTAAAAAAAGTCGAAATTTTCAAAAAAGTCAAATTTCGAGAAATTGCGAAATTTCAGAAATAAAACAACAAATTAAATTTGAAATTTTAACATGTTTAATAAAAGAAGTCAAATTTTATGAATAAATGCGAAATTTCAAAAAAAAAGCAAATTTTGTAAAAAATTGAGAAAAAGATAGAAATTTCAAAAAAATGTTTCAAGGAAAGAATGATTTCTGATGAATTGGAAAGTCCCCCAATTGAATACATATATACTTTCAGTTTGCTGCATGAACCAGAATAGGGCCCTTATGATTTTGGAAGCACTTATGTTTGCGAAATGGAAATTGTTAAAGGGGATCACAGGTCCAGACTAAATAACGTACGATTGGAAAGTTCTGTGCGAGTTGTTGGGGTAAATTTGGCAAAGAAGCAACTCCAAAATTCTCATTAGAGTTTGTTTACTTGTTTAAATTGTTTAATTTTTTTCCCATAATAATTTCTCTCTTTTTATTTGTAATATGTATTTCAATTAGGTCATTTTTATAGTACCTACTTTTGTTATTTTTGTTTTGTTAATAGAAACTTAATAATTGGTGTTAATCATCTAATCTAACGTTCATATTTTCCTCAGATGCGTCCCGCCTAAAATGTTTAACCTTGTAGTTGGCCCGCTGTAAAAAAAGGTTGCTCATCCTTGTTCTATGATGATGTTGTCTATTGTCAGATTTGTCAATTATCAGTTGTTTCATACCAACATTTAACTCGAAAGGTAAATGAGATCATTTGATAAAGTTTCATCAAAAATTGGTGATAACGTTATGTCGTAAAGGCGGATTATATTAACTAAATAAAATTCTTGAACTCCGTCAATGCGGGTGAATCACTCGCTGCGAATGGATCATACGCTTTGTGTGGATCAGGTGCTAAGGTTTGGTCACTCGTAAAAAATGAGCCGCGACTAGGATTAAGGAGTGATCGGGTGGAAATGATGCGTGCCTGATTGCTAAGGAAGCAGTATGAGAAATTGTAAATATTATCATAGAGTTCCAGAGACAAACAATTTAAAAATAGATATTTAGTGTGATAGAACAATGCTTGGTATTTAATCTATTTCGGTCAAAATTGAATAAAAACAAATGCAATTAATTTTGTTACGATCTATTCTTTCTTTTGTGGAATGGACTGGCCCTTGGTTATCTTGAAAAAGGGAACGTGGCATTTTAAGCAAATGTATACGTAAAAGTATCTTCATTTAACAAACATAACACTTCTATACAGAGAATTTTTGAACCAAGATTTTCCAAAGTTTAATTGCCTTCTGCTTAGATAAAGTTCTTAATTTTTCGAATATCCTGTGCTAACAACTTTCCAAGTTTTAATTTAATTTTTAAGTGCCTTCCCTTCAAAGAAAGATCTTAATTTTTGGCAGGGCTTCGAACCGGAACTGAACCGAAAACCGGAAACCGAAAAAAATCGTTATTTTTATAAGAACGAAAACCGGAACAGAACCGAAAGAAATATCGTTTATTTTGGTTCGTTGAATTTGTATGTTTTTGAAATAATTTTTACTTAACCCTAAAGTTTGGGATTCTTTTAGAAATTTCCTTTTCAAAATTTTACACAAATCCGTGCAACTTTCAACTCAAAATTACAAGTTTAATTAAAGAACATTTTTTTGAAAGTTCAATTAGAAACTTACAATTTCCACTCTTTCTAAGAAAATGTTGATTTAATTCTCAAAATTTCGAGCCAAATTAAATTTTAAGTTGTATAACTTGAATATTCCTTTTTCAAAATATTCGACTCTTTTGTGAAATTTGAACCTTTTTCTCAAAATATTTTTTTCTTTTCCTTAAAGTTTGAGTTTAAAATAAAAATTTTATGTGCTATTGTAAATATGGACTCAAGCAATGGAGTCTTTTTCAATGAAGCCCAGTTACTTGGAAATTTTATTTGCCAATTTCAATTTTTCCGTAAATTCCAACTTTTTCTTAAAAAAAACACTAAAAATTTGTTTTTTTTTCTTCAAAACTTGGATTTTTCTTTTATAATCTGATACCCCTATTTTTTGAAGTTATTAATAAAAAATTTGACTTTTCTTGAATTTCTCCTTCAAATTTCACTTTAATTTCAATATGCCAAATTTTTTCACGAAATCACAAATTCTAATCATTGTTTTACTTCATAAAACCTAAAAATACTACGACTTCATAAAACTTTCCAAAATTCCAGGATTTGGCTTTTTTTTCTCAAAATTTCCGATAAAATCTCGCTATTTTTAATTTATTTTAGATTTTCCCTTTTATAATCTGATGTCTCTAATTTTTGAAGTGATTAATAAAAATTTCGAGTTTTCTTAAATTTTTTCCTTCAAATTTCACTTTAATTTAAATATGCCAATTTTTTTTCTCGAAATTTCAAATTCTCATGATTTCTTTATGATGCGTACTTCATAGAACTTCCCAAAATTCCTGGATTTGGCTTTTTTTCTCAAAATTTGAAATAAAATCTTGCTATCTCTAATTTTTCCTAGAAATTGGGAATTTCAGTCAACATTTTAAGAGAAAAATCAACATTTATATTCCAATTTAAAGCCGAGATCTTGAAATTGAAGTCAAAATTTTGAGGGTGAGCTTGAAACGATGACAAGTTCGAAAATGTCTAATTTAAGCTTTCAATTTTTATCTGGTTTTGTTTGCGCTATATTTGACTTTTTTCTTAAAATTTCGACTTTAGCCTCGAAGCTGCAATTTTTTTCTGATTGTTTTGAATTTAGACAGCTTTAGGATCGAAATTTAGTTAAGCCTTAAATTTTGTAGAATACGTTCAACATTTAAAAATTGGTAATTTGGAAAATTAGATTCTTCAGCAAAATTAAAAAATTTCTGGAAGGGGCGAATTTTGGAAAAAATGTCAAAGTTATCACAGAAAGTCGAACTTTTGAAAAAAAAATGGAAATTTCGAAAAAAACTTCAAATTTTAAATAAAGCTATATTTAACTTCGAAAAAAGTGTCAACTTTGATGATAAAACGTAAGAATTTTCAAAAAAAGATTAAAATCCATTAAAAAATTCAAGATATTTCAAAAAGGTACAATTTTGAAAAAAAGTGAAAATTTTTGGGAAAAAGTCGAAATTATCAAAAAAAGAAGTTAAAATTTCGAGAAATAGTAAAAAGTTTAAGCAAAAGTGTAAATTTTCAAAAAAAAAGTAAAGGTTTAAAAAACAATGTTTCAACATATTTATATTATAAAAAATCCAAATTTAAACAAAAATGAAATTTTGAGAAAAAAAAGCTTTGTGATGTCAAATTTTTTACAAAAAGTTAAAATTTTGAAAAAAGAGGAAATTTTTTTGAATAAAACAAATTCTGAAAAAGTTACAGCTTCGAGAAAAAGTCGAAATTTTGATAATAAAAGTTCGAAATTTTCAAAAAAATTCTAAATTCTGAAAAGGGTTCGAAAATATTGAAAATGTCGAAATTTTGAGAAAAGCTTAATTTTTCAAAAAACAAAAATGAAAGGAAAATCCAATTTTTCAATTAAAAGTTCAGTTTACTACATAAAAGTCGAAATTTAAAAAAAATCTCAGTTCTTAAAAAAAATCAAAACTTTGAGAAATTGTCAAAAGTTGGACCACTGTGAAAATTTAAAAAAAGAGGATAGAAGTATTTAAAAATCAGTTTTTCAACATCATTAAATGTATAGAAAATAATCAAAATTTTGAAAACAATATAACAATTTGGAGAAAAGATCGAAATAATGGGCAAAGATTTTCAAATAATTCAGCATTTGGAAAATAAACTAAAATCCTAAAGAAAGGCCAAACTGAAAAAGTCTTGCGATTAATAAAATAAATAAACATTTAAAAAAAGTCGAAGCTAAACAAAGAAAATTTGAATTTTAAAGTTGTTAAAATATAAAGACAAAATGCTTTAAAGAAATCGAAAAATATGTAAGAATTTTCAATAAAAATCGAAGGTAGACTTTTCAAAAAGTAATCAATTTTACAAAGTCAGAATTTTGCGAAAAAGTAAAAATTGAAAAAAAGTTAAATAAAAAAAACAAACACTCAAGAGAGTCGATATTTGCAAAAAGTTAAAACTTTAAAAAAATTCAAATTTTTAGAAATAATTGAAATGTTTTAAAATTAATTAGATTTGTAAAAAAAATGAAATTTCGAGTGTGAAGTTTCTGATATTTACAAAAATAAGGTCAAACATTCAAACTTCGCGATCAATTCCAAATATTCAAAAAAATTTTAAAAAATAAAATCTTTAGCAAGAACAATAGTTATAAAAGTAAAATATTTTAAAAAAATCAAAACCAACCAAATAAGACAGAATTTTGAGGAATTTGGAATATTTAAAAAATGAAAATTTTGAAAGAAGTCGCAATTTTCAAAATCAAGTTAAAATTTTGAAAATTTTTGAAGACAAACAAGAAAAGATCGACTTTGTGAAAAAGTGGGTTTTTATTGTCGAAATTTTCGAAATAAGTCAAAATTTTCAATAAAAATTGGGTTCTTCAGAAAAGTCGAAACTTTCAAAAAGTATATAACCAAAGGATCCTTTCTCTTTTTTCACCTAGGCGAAAGCGCGGGTATCAGCTAATTTTTTAAATAAAATTCGAGATTTTTTTAAAGTTTGAACTCAAAATGGACCCAAAATCCAGAATTTATGCGTGAAATTTTTAAACTCGAAAAATCGGGAAATATTTTCTTTAAATTTTGAGCATTACCAGAGTAGTTATATGCTGTAATATTTAAAAAAAGAGAGAGACAATTTCCTGAATTATGTTAGCAAATCAAATCAAATAAAAACTTTTAAAAAATTAAAAAATGAGTCACCCGGAACTGAACCGAAAACCGAAAAACAACCGCTATTTTTGTCGGAACGAAAACCGCAACGGAACCGACATGATTTTTTTCCGGAACGAAAACCGAAAACCGGAACGATGTCCTGATTTTTGGGATATCCCATGCTAATGACTTTGTTCTCCTGATAGCAACAAGAGGATTTTCTTTTTCAGTTGATTTTAGTGCAATGGTCTGGTCCTTCTTCAAAAATTGAAATACAAATCTTGTCCCCTAAAACCAAGAAAGTTTAAAAAACACAACAAAGGTTGCTAAAAGCATCTCTCTAAAGATGACAGCTTGGCTATCGAAACGCGTTAGCCAGTAACCTTTGTTGTGTTTTTTAATCTTTCTTAATTTCAGGGGACAAGATTTGTATTTCAATATTCTTGATTGACTTTTGTAGTATTTTGTTGTTTTTTTTTTCCTATCAATAATCAGATTGTGTCGTTGTTTTACACTATTTATTATTTACAGGACAACGAGGAGAATGATCACGAAATCGAAATAGAAAATGGTGAAGAAGTGAACGAAATGGAGAATAACGACCTAATTAATGATATAGTGCAAGTTTCCGTTGAAAATTTGGAATCCAATGTCCTGATACCTGACCTTGACAGTATTCCATCTGAAGAACCCAATTACGATGAAATGGATAACCTTACGTTGCTATCGTCTATAAATTTACATAACCAAGATAGCCCAAGTCCGGAGAGTAACATTAACGATTCCTTATTGCCCGACCTCGACTAATAAAAAAAGTATTGCTAAAATGTAAAAATAGGAAATTACATGTTACATGCGTTTTTAAATTTATTATATGCAATTAAATAATTTATCAGCCATACAACTATTTATTCCTGGTTGCATTCCCCAAATCTTCTTGACTATTTTACGAATAAATGAAGAAATTTATAAACATTTTTCAAATTAAACTTTTTAATTTCGATTTGAATTCAAATAAGGTTACGCTTTTACCACATCGGGAATTAATAAATAATTACGCGACACTTCATCAGCAAACTGTATTCTCAAGCGTACTAATTATAATTGATTAGCAAAAGAAGTGTTTAATACATCTGCATTGAGATTCAAATCGATACTAGGAAAGATTGGATTGAAATTAGTCGACCTTTGCTTTCACTCATATTTTCCAATTTTTAGATATATTGTCAATAAATTTTAATAAACTAGATGCCGGGATTTGTTAAAAAAGAATATTCGGATTTTTGCTCATATGATAATGTTTGCTTAAAATTATTCTTTCTTATCTGCTTCATGCGAGACTCTTAAAACCAGAAACACTTTTTTTAAAGTTTTTACTATTATTACAAAATTTTTTATTTCTTTAACACAGATATTTCCCAAAAATTGAAATACAAATCTTGTCCCCTGAAACCAAGAAAGATTAAAAGATACAACAGAGGTTGCTCTAACGCGTTTCGATAGCCAACCTATTAGAGAGATACTAGCTAGATGAGAGCTTGGCTATCGAAACGCATTAGAGCAACCTCCGTTGTGTTTTTTAATCTTTCTTGGTTTCATGGGACAAGATGTGTATTTCAATTTTTGATGATAATCAAGGACCAGTCCGTTTCATAAAAAAAAAATATATTACCTTCTTCTGAATTCGTTTTTTCTTCGAACTTTCGTCTCCATTCTCAAAATTCAAATTTTTTACCATAATTAAACTTTTTTTTTGTGAAACGGACTGGTTCTTGTTATCTTTAAAAATTGATATACAAATTTTGTCCCCTCAAATCAAGAAAACTTAAAAAATAAAATAAGACTTACTCTAACGCGTTTCGATAGCCAAACTATCATTTTCAGAGAAATCATTATTTCTCTCAATTCCCTCGTTTCTCTCTATACGATAATTTGCCTATCGAAACGCATTAGAGCAAGTATTGTGTCGTGTTTTTAATTTTTCTTGGTTTCAGGGGACAATATATATATATATATATATATATATATATATATATATATATATATATATATATATATTTGCATCTCGCTATCTATCGGTCATCTTACATATAACCCGGAATTAACTCATCTACCAGAAGGAGTGCATATATATTAAATTTTAATGCGTATACTGGATTATTATGGTACTCTTAATACGAATCACACAAAATATTCAGAACAAATTTTTTGAAATTTCATCGAAGCTGATATCTTTATATCCTCCGACGAAAACGGCATCTTTCGGTCATCTGGAGTATATTCTTCAGTTAAAGTAGCAGCTTTCGGTCATCCTGTATATTTTGGTGGGATCTATGTTGCAGTGGATCAGTCATCCGGCTTTGTTGCCAATTTTAAGTTGAAGCTATTGCCAGGTGCACGCGTGTTGAAGTGGGGGACGGGGAAGCCGTGATTCATTTATCCCATACAATCTCGCGGACCGCATTACTTTCGCGTTGCGGTCTATTTCTTAGGTATCGGCATGTTTTGAAAACGCTAATTGTTCCGTATTTGCGTGAGTATAAACTCTCCGCGCACTCGCATCGCACTATTTTTGCGTCGCGTCTATTTTTTAGGTATCGGTATGTTTTGAAATCGTTTATTGTCCGTTATTTGCATGCATGAAAACTCTCCGGGTACTCGGTTACTAACGTATTTATTTACCTTAATTTGGAGGGATGGAATGAATTATTTATTGGTTTTTCAATATTAGTTGAATACTGTACATGCAAAATTTGATCTGAATTTTGAAAACCTCCAAACGTTTAATTTCTAAGGATATTGAATCTGATTAGGATGAACTTCTATTCCCGTCTTTAAGTAAAATGATAGTTATAACGGTCAGTGATTCTGAAATTAGTAATCCTAACATAAAATAATTATAAAAATTAATGTAATGTAGAAGAAAAATTTGGATTTCTCGCAAAATGTTTTTAGAGTGGTTAATAAATTGTGTACTTTTTCCTAAATTATTGTTTTTTATTTTAGTCCAATACATGCAATTGATATTTCAAATGAAAATAATAAATAAACATGTTTTACAATTTGTAAAAGAAAATTATAAAAACTCCCAGCGTTGGCAGATTAATTTGTGGACAGTAGCTGATAACATTATGTTTATGCTTTTTTAGGTTTTTTAGCACATTGTTATGTTCCATATACAATGTACAATACGTTAATACACTAGAATAAAGCAGGAGAAATTTGTTGTAAAAAAGTTATTTCCTTTGTTTTTTATTTATAACAAAAAAGGGCAGTGAAAAAATTATGATCATTAGAAAATTGATAGTTTAAACCTTTATATGTAAATAACTATTTAATATTTCGCTGTTCTATAAATTTACCCTTCATGGTTTTTTCATATGAATTTTCGATGTTACAAGGGACTTAAATGAAATTTTACCAAGTCAATATTATGAACAGCAATTTCTTCCATTCAGTTTTTAAATATAATATACTAATAAAAAAAATTTAGATTTTTAACTTTGCAATTTGCAATTTGGAATCGATTTGGAAAAAGATTAGATAATCAAATTTGATCTTTTTTGAAAATGTAACTTTCGGGGATAAGTTTGAAATTAAATAAAAAGCAAGTTTCGAGATGATTGAAATTGCGAAAAAAGCAAAATCAAAGCTTCTATAAATGTAAAAGTTTTATATAAAAGCAATATATCTTAAAATTCAAAGATTAAAAAAAAAGGTATAAATTTGAAATCAAAATTAAGGAAACGTTTGAATTTCAAGTTCATCTTTGAAATTATATTTTAATGTGTACATGGGAAAAGGAGACACAACATTTTAAATTTAAAATCAAAACATTATAAAAGCAGTAAAAATAATTAAAATTTGTGAATGAAATCAAAACAAAGAAAAAAAAAACAATAAATATTTCTCTCGAGTTTTTCAAGAAGTAATAATCTTTCGAGGACAATTTTTAAGCCAATTATTTATTACTTTTGGAATTATTTTACATGAATTTTGAGATTTCTAAGCGTAGAAAATATCTTGATTTAAGATGTAGATCGAATTAGGTAAAATTATAGAATCAAAGATTTTTCTAACTGAATTTAGTCCGTAGCAAATACGCTTTTCTATAGTTTGTCATTATAATTTTAAATTATTATGACCTACTAAATTACTACACAATATTAAATTGCATATCTTGAAAACTTTTACTTCTACATTATATTATTACCAATTTATTATAAGTCAGTTTCTTAAATTACATTCAATTCTAATCAAAATGCAGAGGAAATTGTAATATTTTGAAAAAACCGCATTTCAGAGATTTTTTGCAAATAAAAATTGTCAACTTACTAAAGAATACAGCAAAAAGCCCTCTAGAAGCTCAAATATGAAACATCCATATTTAAATAAATGGAAAAAGCAGTAAATGATGCAGTGAGTAGATTTTTTTTTCCATATTTAACTGTATTCTAATAGATGACAGTCGTAGAATAATGTTAGTTATATTTTTATGTTGGACATTTAAATGCAGCCAAAAATTCAAACATATTCGCCGCCCTCTAGATGCTAAAATATAAAATATTGAATTAACGGAAAAAGCAGTAAAAGATGCCTTAAAAAAATTTATTTTTTAATGTTTAGCTATATTCTAAAAGATGACACCACCAGGTTTTAAACATATTTAAATGTAGTCAAAAATGCAAATGTATTCACTAAATTTAAATTTGGCTCCATTAGCAGGAGAGACGAACTTCGCGCATTAACCATTTTTCCGATATGTTGCAATGCGAAAATGATTCTTATTGCCGCTATTCGTAAGGGTCAATCCGTAGCTGTAATTGGGGTCAATATAAATACCATAAAAGTACAAAACTGTGTACATTGAAGACATTTAAAAGAGAGATTTAGAAGTGTTTAGAAAATTTGTTTACCCAGGAGATTTAAGAGAATTTTATTTTAAAAAAAGCTACTGAATTGCCCATTTTAAACTGTGTAACTTGAACCCTACAAAACCGATTTTGTTTAGTTTTATTAATATTCACCAAGCAGCCTTTGATAATAGAAATTATAAACACAGCGACTACTTATAAATAAATTCATTAGTTCATAAAAATATTCGGTAGTATTGTACACGGCTTATTTGCATGTTTCTGTGAATGGATAATTATAATTTATTTATTATTTAAATTTCCCTCCAATTAGTTGTTAGTTATGTCAGCGTCATTGCATATGGAAAGCGCCAAATACCGCGACGCATTCCAAAAGATTATTGGTTGCAATCCATCACATGATCTGTTGGATTTCTATTGGGTGAATAAATATCGTGGATGATCTTGATATCTGGATGATCTATCTGCTGTAACTTCTAACTTGCATTATACGGAGGATTACCTATCCTGCCTAAAATAGTTGTTAAAAATAGTCCATATATAACTTCAGCCTTTGCAATTGTTTATGTGCAGATTTGGAACTTTTTCTACAAGATATTCTGCATTAAAGGGGCCCTCGTCTATATTTTTATTTGCTATTGGAAGTATCACGTTCCTAAACTTGATCACTAGACTTTATTACACTAGCAGGAAGTTTTGCAAAGTTAATGTAAGACACAAATTTCATGTTTTAAAATACGCGCGCTTGTCATCTTATGTGTCTAACCAATAGAAATTCGCAAACAACCTGACAAATTCTGACCAATAACTTTTTGAAATGCGTGGGAGCATTTGACGCTTCATTTAAATATTTTTTCCTGTTCATTCATTACCAACAGTTTGTGAACAATACTTCGTATTATTTACTGTCTCTTATTTAATTCAGCATTAGCCGAATTTCCAATTTTCTGTTAATTAATATTGATTATGATTGTTCAATATTGATAATATTGATCAATCAAATTGATAACCAAGGACCAGTCCGTTTCACCAAGATTCTTATGATGAAAAGCTTTACTAAAATATTTAACAACAAGTATACCAAAGCAAGGTTATAGGAATTTCATTGAAAAATTTAATAATAATAGTATAACACGGAAAGTGGAATAATTTATTACTCTTATTGGATTTAATACTAATAAGCCTCTTATTAGTAGAGGAAATTTACATTTGATTTGAACGTATGATGTTCATTTCAACAAGTCTCAGTAAGTGTAGGATTGCTCGAAAACAGGACAGAACACAAATTCGGTTTTGATTTCTGTCAAAAATTTTGGTCGGTCTCTTTTTATATTACACGGAATGGTAATCCATAAGTGCGAAAAATTTCGGATAGCAATTCTATATCATACATTGGCCCAAGTTCTCCCTACAAAGTTTATTCGGAAATATACCGCTCTCATTTAAAAGAATTAAAATTTTTAGTAAGTTAACCCTAGTAATAAAATCAACATCACGGATGATCTATTTAGCGTAACATGTAACTTGCAATATACTCAGGATTTCTCGGTTAGCAACAGCGAAGTTTTTAATAAGCTTGCCTCTACTAATAGCATGGATGATCTATTTACTGTAGCTTCTAACTTGCAATATACCGAAGATTACCTATCCTGCCTAAAATGTTCGATAAAGATGGCCGATATACAACTTCAATGTTGCCGGATACATGGATGATCTATCCAGCGCAGCACCTTCAACTGCAGTATACACAGGATGACCTATTCTGCTTAATTTGGCGGGAGAATATACGCCGATATATGCCGCGCGACGCCAGCGCAGAAACATGCAGTGACAGACGCTCAAACTAAGATATACGAAAATACATAAAATCCGCAGGATATGTCCTCTCTCTCAAACTTTGTCAGAATGTGTTTCGAGACATTCTGATTCGATTTACACTAAAAACCTTTAGGTCCTCCATATACGGAGGACCTACTGACATGGAGGACCTATTAAATGTAAATGGCCTTTGAGAGGGAGACCGAACCTGCGCAGGATACAAATATATATATATATATATATATATATATATAGGTATATTTCTATCTTTGTGACCTGCATGGTATATATAAGACGACCTGACCTCCACTAGTCCTGACAATATTTATGGCAAACTTTTGTCATATATGTGTTGAGGGGGAACTCTATTTTCAAGATTCCTAGAGAGGGGAAACGATTTTCGCAAAATAAATTTTCAAACAAAAATTGAACACGCCGTTCACTGTTACCTGCAATATATAGAGCAATTATTTTAACCGCTCGTTCGTTGTAGCTGTCCTCAACGTTGCCAAGTATTGAATCGTAAGGAAGGCCATAAGATGCATTTTTTCTGTGATCTGCTGCACTATATATCAATTAGGGATTACGGATAGATTTTGCGTTTCAATAGTGGGTAAGATAAAGGCGCTGCATTCAAAAAGCGCTTTTGCTAAATAGCTTTCCAGTCTATTTGGGTTTACTCGCTCTAACGTAAATGCTGCGTTGAATGCTAAATTTGTATTATGGCAGAAATTATCCCATTTAAAATAAATAAATTACACTATTATATTTGCTTAATTTTTTAAACATGTTTCCAAAACCAGAATATTGCATATGCAAATAAAATGAAAATGGCTAAAATTATAAATAAAATTATAGAAGCGTTCGATTCTGATATATAAATTTTACCAATAATTTTTTTTGCAAATTGTAGACATTCGATAATTTTTGGATTTCGAATTATGAAGTCATCGCCAATTTTTTAAAAATCATCATAGTTAGATGATATGTAACTGACATTATCATTGATATTTTTCGAGACATTCCTATAAACAAAAATTCAATTCAAATAATTTTAATTTCCATGTGAATTTTACTAATCAATTGGACAACAATATGAAGAAGTGTGGGGCGAAAAAAAAAACCAAATGATTAACCTCTCTACACCTTCCCTCCTGCCGATCCATATATTAGATAAAATGTCGCTCAAATAATTATGATTGACAAAATGTTTAGTAACACTTTCGTCTTAGTACTAGGTATCAAGAAAGAGGAGTTCTTAAAAATCAAGTTCGGCCTGTTCAAGAATGTTCCAAATTTGGTGGTTTATTGAAATGACTTTTTTTAAATGTAAATTTTACTTCATTTAGACACCAGAATGAAAGAATTAACTTATAAATAATACTTATATGTCAGTAAAGATATGAGTAGGTGCGCAGTAGGTAGGTGCGCAGTAGGTGGGTGCGCAGTAGGTAAGTGCGCAGTAGGTGGGTGCGCAGTAGGTAGGTGCGCAGTAAATAGTTGCGCAGTAGGTAGTTGCACAATATGTAAGTGCGCAGTGGGTAGGTGCGCAATAGGTAGATGCGCAGTAGGTGGGTGCGCAGTAAGTAGGTGCGCAGTAGGTAGGTGCGCAGTGTGTAGGTGCGCAGCAAGTAGATGCGCAGTGGGTAGGAGCGCAGTGGGTAGGTGCGCAGTAGATATGTGCGCAGTAGGAAGGTGCGTAGTAGGTAGGTGCGCGGTAATTAGGTGCGCAGTAGGTATGTGCGCAGTGTGTAGGTGCGCAGCAAGTAGATGCGCAGTGGGTAGGAGCGCAGTGGGTAGATGCGCAGTAGATATGTGCGCAGTAGGTAGGTGCGCAGTAGGTAGGTGCGCGGTACATAGGTGCGCAGTAGGTAGGTGCGCAGTAGGTAGGTGCGCAGTAAGTGGGTGCGCAGTGAAAAGGTGCGCAGTAAGTGGGTGCGCAGTAGGTAGGTGCGCAGAAGGTGGATGCGCAGTAGGTGGGTGCGCAGTAGGTAGGTGCGCAGTAGGTAGGTGCGCAGTAGGTAAGTGCGCAGTAGGTAGATGCGCAGAAGGTAGTTGCGTAGTAGATAGTTGCGCAGTAGGTAGGTGCGCAGTATGTAGGTGCGCAGTTGGTAGGTGCGCAAGGGGTAGATGCGCAGTAGGTGGGTGCGCAGTAGGTAGGTGCGCAGTAGGTAGTTGCGCAGTAGGTTGTTGCGCAGTAAGTAGGTGCGCAATATGTAGGTGCGCAGTGGGTAAGTGCGCAATAGGTAAGTGCGCAGTAGGTAAGTGCGCAGAAGTTAGGTGCGCTGCAGGTAGGTGCGCAAAAGGTAAATGCGCTGTAGGTAGGTGCGCAGTAGGTAGGTCCGCCGTTTTTGTAAATTTGATCTTAAATAATTTACTGGCTATTAGGCATATGAGAAAATATTTGTTACAAGAGTTGTCGCAAATTTTTTGCTTTACAATTTCTATTATATACGTTAACATCTTACAAGCTACAGAAACCGAGATAATTGCAAATAAATGATTTTAAAAACTTTGACCTTGAATACTTTACTAACGGTTGACCATATAAAAAAATGTCTGTTACAAAACTTGTAACAATTTTTATGCTCTACAAATGTTATAATAAATGTTAACATCATTGAAGTTGCAGTAACCGAGATAATCGAAAAAAACCAATTTTTGTAAATTTGATCTTAAAAAATTTACTAACTGTTGGGCATATCGGAAAATATTTGTTACAAAATTTGTCACAAATTTTATGTTCTACAAATTTTGTTATAAACATCAACATCATAGAAGCTATAGAAGCCGAGATAATTGCAAAAAAACTGATTCTTAGGAAATTTGACCTTGAATAATTAAGTAACCGTTGACCATATAAAAAAAGTTTTTTGACAAAACTTGTGGCAAGTTTTATGCTCTACAAATTTTATAATAAACGTTAACATCATAGAAGCTATAGAAACCGAGATAATTGCAAAAAACTGATTTTTGGGAAAGTTGACCTTGAATAATTTACTAACGGTTGACCTTATAAAAAAGTTTTTTTAACAAAACCTGTGGCAAATTTTATGCTTTACAAATTTTATTATAAACGTTAACATCATAGAAGCTATAGAACCCGAGATAATTGCAAAAAGCTGATTTTTAAGAATTTTGACCTTGAATAATTTACTAACGGTTCACCATATGTAAAAATGCCTTATACAAAACTTGTGGCAAATTTTATGCTCTACAAATTTTATTAAAAACATTAACATCATAGAAGCTATACAAACCGAGATAATTGCAAAAAATCAATTTTTGTAAATTTGATCTTAAAAAATGTACTAACTGTTCGGCATATGAGAAAATATTTGTTACTAAAGTTGTCAAATTTTAGGCTTTACAATTTTTGTTGTAAACGTTAACATCATAGAAGCTATAGAAACCGAGATACTCGAAAAAAAACCAGTTTTTGTAAATTTGATCTAAAAAAATTTTTTAACTGTTGGGCATATGAGAAAATATTTGTTACTAAAGTTGTCAAATTTTATGCTTTACAATTTTTATTATAAACGTTAACACGATAGAAGCTATAGAAACCGAGATAATTGCAAAAAACTGATTTTAAGATAATTTGACCTTGAATAATTTACTAACGGTTGACCTTATAAAAAAGTTTCTTTTTACAAAACTTGTGGCAAATTTTATGCTTTAGAAATTTTATTATAAACGTTAACATCATAGAAGCTATAGAACCCGAGATAATTGCAAAAAGCTGATTTTTAAGAATTTTGACCTTGAATAATTTAGTAACGGTTAACCATATAAAAAAATGTCCCTTTCAAAACTTGTGGCAAATTTTATGCTCCTAAAATTTTATTATAAACGTTAACATCATGGATGCTATAGAAACCAAGATAATTGCAAAAAACTGATTTTTAGGAACTTTGACCTTGAATTATGTACTAACGGTTAAACATATAAAAAAATGTCTTTAACAGAACTTGTGGCAAATTTTATACTCTACAAATTTTATAATAAACGTTAACATTATAGAAGCTATAGAAACCGCGATAATTGCAAAAAACTGATTTTTAGGAATTTTGACCTTGAATAACTTACTAACGGTTGACCATATGAAAAAATGTCTCAAACAAAACTTGTGGCAAATTTTATGCTTAACAAATATTATTATTAACGTTAACATCATAGAAAATAGAATCCGAGATAATTGCAATAAACTGATTTTTAGGAACTTTGACCATGGATTATTTACTAACGGTTGACCATATAAAAAAATGTCATTTGCTAAACTTGTGGCAAATCAAACTTTATGCTTTACAAATTTTGTTGTAAACGTTAACATTATAGAAGCATAGAAACGGAGATAATTGCAATAAACTGATTTTTAAGAATTTTGACTTTGAATAATTTACTAACGGTTGACCATATAAAAAATATCTTAAACAAAACTTGTTGCAAATTTTATGCTCTACAAATTTTATTATAAACGTTAACACCATAGAAGCTATAGAAACCGAGATAATTGCAAAAAAATGATTTTTGGGAAATTTGACCTTAAATAATACACTAACGGTTGACCATATAAAAAAATGTTTTTACCAAAACTTGTAGCAAATTTTATGCTTTACAAATTTTATTATTATCGTTAACATAATAGAAAATAGAAACCGAGGTAATTGCAAAAAACTGAATTTTATGATCTTTGACCTTGAATTATTTACTAACGGTTGACCATTTAAAAAAATGTCATTTGCTAAATTTGTGGCAAACCGAATTTTATGCTCTACAAATTTTGTTGTAAACGTTAACATTATAGAAGCTATAGAAACCGAGATAATTGCAAAAAAACTGATTTTTAGGAAATTTGACCTTGAATAATTTACCAACGGTTGACCATATAAAAAAATGTCTTAAACAAAACTTGTGGCAAATTTTATGCTCTACAACTTTTATAATAAATGTTAACATCTTTGAAGTTGCAGTGTTGGTGCGCAGTAGGTAGGTGCGCAGTAGGTAGGTGCGCAGTAGATAGGTGCGCAGTGAGTAGGTGCGCAGTGTGTAGGTGCACAGTAAGTAGATGCGCAGTGGGTAGGTGCGCAGTAGGTAAGTGCGCAGTAGGTAGGTGCGCAGTGGATAGGTGCGCAGTATGTAGGTGCGCAGTGGGTAGGTGCGCAGTAGGTTGGTGCGCAGAAGGTAGATGCGCAGTAGGTGGGTGCACAGTAGGTAGGTGCGCAATAGGCAGGTGCGCAGTGGGTAGGTGCGCAGTAGGTAGTTGCACGGTAGGTAGTTGCGCAGTAAGTAGGTGCGCAGTGGGTCATTGCGCAATGAGTAGGTGCGCAGTAAGTAGATGCGCAGTAAGTAGGTGCGCAGAAGGAAGGTGGCAGTAGGTAGGTGCGCAGAAGGTAGGTGCGCAGTAGGTAGGTGCGCAGAAGGTAGGTGCGCGGCAAGTACGTGCGCAGTAGGTAGGTGCGCAGTTTGTAGGTGCGCAGTGGGTAGGTGCGCAGTAGATAGGTGCGCAGTAGGTAGGTGCGCAGAAGGTAAATGCGCAGTAGGTAGGTGCGCAGTAATTAGGTGCGCAGTAGGTAGGTGCGCAGTAGGTAGGTGCGCAGTAAGTAGGTGCGCAGTAGGTAGATGCGCAATAGATAGGTGCACAGTAGGTAGGTGCGCAGTAGGTAGTTGCGCAGAAGGTAGTTGCGCAGTAAGTAGGTGCGCAGTAAGTAGGTGCGCAGTGTGTTTGTGCGCAGTAAGTAAATGCGCAGTGAGTATAAGCGCAGTGGGTAGGTGCGCAGGAGGTAGATGCGCAGAAGGTAGATGCGCAGTAGGTAGGTGCGCAGTGGGTAGGTGCGCAGTAGGTAGGTGCGCAATAGGTGGGTGCGCAGTAGGTAAGTGCGCAGTAGGTAAGTGCGCATTAGGTAAATGCGCTGTAGGTAGGTGCGCAGTAGGTAGGTGCGCAGTTTTTGTAAATTTGATTCTAAATAATTTACTAACTGTTAGGCATATGAGAAAATATTTGTTACAAAAGTTGTCGCAAATTTTTTGCTTTACAATTTCTATTATAAACGTTAACATCTTACAAGCTACAGAAACCGAGATAATAGCAAAAAAATGATTTTAAAAACTTTGACCTTGAATACTTTACTAACGGTTGACCATATGAAAAAATGTCTGTTACAAAACTTGTGGCAAATTTTATGCTCTACAAATGTTATAATAAATGTTAACATCATTGAAGTCGCAGTAACCGAGATAATCGAAAAAAACCAATTTTTGTGAATTTGATCTTAAATAATTTACTGACTGTTGGGCGTATGGAAAAATATTTGTTACAAAATTTGTCACAAATTTTATGTTCTACAAATTTTGTTATAAACGTTAACATCATAGAAGCTATAGAAACCGGGATAATAAAAAAAAAACCATTTTTTGTAACTTTGATCGTAAAATATTTACCAACTCTTGGGCATATGAGAAAATATTCGTTACTAAAGTTGTCAAATTTTATGCTTTACAATTTTTGTTATAAACGTCAACATCATAGAAGCTATAGAAACCGAGATAATTGCAAAAAACTGATTCTTAGGAAATTTGACCTTTATTAATTTACTAACGGTTGACCTTATAAAAAAGTCTTTTTAACAAAACTTGTGGCAAATCTTATGCTCTACAAATTTTATTATAATGGTGAACATTATAGAAGCTATAGAAATCGAGATAATTGCAAAAAACTGATTTCTAGGAAATTTGACCTTGAATAATTTACTAACGGTTCACCATATGAAAAAATGCCTTATACAAAACTTGTGGCAAATTTTATGCTCTACAAATTTTATTAAAAACGTTAACATCATAGAAGCTATAGAAACCGGGGTAATTGCCAAAAACTAGTTTTTAGGAAATTTGACCTTGAATAATTTACTAGCGGTTGACCATATGAAAAAAAGGCTTTCACAAAACTTGTGGCAAATTATATGCTCTACAAATTTTATTATAAACGTGAACATCATAGAAGCTATAGAAACCGAGAAAATTGCAAAAAACTGATTTTATGCTCTACAAATTTTGTTGTAAACGTTAACATTATAGAAGCTATAGAAACCGAGATAATTGCAATAAACTGATTTTTAACAGTTTTGACTTTGAATAATTTACTAACGGTTGACCATATAAAAAATGTCATATTTTCAGATAAAGGCGAAATTTTAAAGAAAGTGGATATTTTTAAAAATCAAAATTTTAAAAAATGACGAAATTTCGAAAAATGTCACTATTTTCTTAGAAAATTAGGATTTAAAAAAAATCAAACTTTTGAAAAGATACTATTAAAGGTCGACCTTTTTAAAAAATTCAAGAAATTCGATAAAATGAAGAAATTTCTCAAAAAGCTTTAAAACAGTTAAAATTTTAAAAAATAAAGTGGAAATTTGGAAAAATGTCAGAAACTCTAGGTTTTTAAAATTACAGAGAATATCTTTTTTAAAAGGTGTCAAAATTTTCGAAAATAATATCTACATTTTTAAAATCTAAAATTAAAAAAAACAACTTTTTTTTTAAATTGAGATTTAAAAAAAGTCGAAAGTCTCAAAACCCCAAATTTTGACAAAAAGTCGCAATTTTAAAAAAATACAATTTTTCAAAATATGGACATTTTAAAAAATCTTTGGTGACAAGCTTTCAAAAAATCTACAATTTTTGGAAAAGAAAGGTTTAAAAAAAGTCTAAATATTCAAAAAAGTAAAATTTTGAAGAGTTGAAAATTATATGAAAAAAAAAAGCAAAAGTTTTAAAAAAGTCAAAATTTGGATAAAAATATCAAAATTTGGGAATAAAACCTGAATTATAGAAAAATTCATTAAAAACATTTTGATCTTCCCAACTTTTTTGGCAAATTTCGATTTTTTCAAACTTTGCTTGAAACTGACCTTTTTGAAACTTGCTGCTTTTTTTTGAAAATTTTCATTCTTTTTGAAAATTTCAAATGTTTCTATTAAAATTTTGAAATTTTTCAAAATGTTGACTTTTGTTTTCAAATTTTCGCACTTTTTTTCCGAAATTTTAATTCTTTTTTTGAAATTGCCTTTCACAAAATTGGACCCTTTTTTTTTAATTTACTCATGTTTCCAAATTTTGATTTCTTCGAAAATTTGAAAGTTTTTTCAAAATATTTTTTAAAACATTTTTTTAATTTAGTTTATTTTTGAAATTTCTGATTTATTCAGTTTTTCAGTTTTTTTGACTTACTTCGAAAATCGCTTTTTTTGAATTTAATATTCCGATTTTTTAAATTTCTAAGAATTTTCTTGATAATTTCGACTGTTTGTTTTTTAATTTAAAATTTTAATAAAAATGTCGACATTTTTCAAAATTTTTCTTTTAAATTTCTTTTACTTTTCAAAATTTAACTTTTTTGGACAATTTTTCTTTCTTAAAAATTGCGACATTTTTTTAGAAATTTATCCATATTTTAAAATGCTGAAAATTTTTCCAGTTTTTCGTCGAAAGTCGAAAGTCTTAGAATCCCAAATTTTGACAAGAAGTCGAAATTTTAAAAAAATACAATTTTTAAAAAAAATTGACATTTTAAAAAATCTTGGGTGACGAGCTTTCCAAAGAATCTACATTTTCTGAAAGAGAAAAATTTTAAAAAAGTCGAAATATTTAAAACATGCACATTTAAAAAAATCTTCGGTGACGCGCTTTCCAAAAAAAGCTACAATATTTGAAAGAGAAAGATTTAAAAAAAAGGCGAAATATTCAAAAAAGTAAAATTTTGAAGAGTTGATATTTTGCATAGTTGAAAATTATATGAAACATTTTTGAGCAAAAGTTTTAAAAAAGTCCAAATTTTGATAAAAAAATCAAAATTTGGAACTAAAATCTGAATTATAGAAAAATTCATTAAAAAAGCCGACATTTTGATTTTCCAGAGAAACTAAAATTTTAGAGATTTTTAATTAAAAAATATTGAAATGTTTAAAAAGTTTTTAAAAAAGTGAAATGTTTAAAAAGTCGAATTTTGCAAAAAGGTGAACTGTTCAATACGTTGAATAACATTAAAAAAAATCGAAAATTTAAAGAGGCGACATTTAAAAAGTCTAAACTTTGAAAAATACTAAATTTAAAAAACAGACATTTCTAAAAAAGCGATATTTAAAAAATCGATTTAGTTAAACAAATTAAAGTAATGACTATGAACAGTAAATGGGATCGGGTGACATGTCAGCTAGTTAATAATAAATATGTAATAATAATTTTAAAAAATGTGATTTCTCTGATGCAAAAGAGTAATATTTTTGGAATAATCTATTATACAAATGCTTTTTATTTTAGTGTTTAATCAAGTTGAAACAATAACCATTATCCAGAGGTAATTAAAATAATGAAGCGGCCTTTGTAAAAACGACCTTCCGTAATAAATTATTATTTTCATGGTCAACACGTGGCCATTTTTTTTGCAAAAAACGAGATTTAAAAATATTTCTCGATGGCATTTTCTTCCTATTTATTCTACAGTTAAGTAGGTCTGAAACGTTGCACTGGTCTACTGACTTCGCGAAATGCACCGACCCAGGAACATCTGCTGTTTACGAAGCGTAACAAAAATAAAACGAAAAGAAATCGAACTCCTTGCGAAATAAGTTTGCACCGAAATAAACAATAATTTATTAAAAATAGCCCGCATACACAAGTTGTTTAACAAATCAAGTAGCCAAGTCGGTATCTTCAAGGTCACAATCAGTGCTCATTTGTCTCATTTACTGTAATATATTTAATAATATGAATTTCCGTACACTTGCACCGACAAGAATGGATGACGCAGAGCTTTTAATTGAATTATTATAAATGTATTATCATCGTAGCTGAACCTCGTCGGTGTTCCTGCACCCAACGGGAAAGCTCACTAGTTTTTGTACTGACTGACCAACTGCGCGACCTGGCCCACTGCGACAACCTTAAAAAACTACGTCAGGTGATAAAATTATTTCGCAAAACTGTATCAGCACCTCATGCAGTCATTATTTGGATTTTGTTAGAATCGCGTTATCTAGACCGGTTCGCAAATATTTACCTTTACAAAACCGCTGTAATGCAGCCCGAAAATAACGATGCAGTCTTTTATTTGTGTGATTAATTTTCTGATCCTGCAGTTTCTATGGTTCTGTCAAAGATTTTTTCTACGATCGCAAAAGAAGTAAGTATGTTTTATTTGATGAAATGACGAAAGTTACAATGAAAGTGCGCCGAAATTTGATGTTATTCCGTTTATTTTGTTTATTGTTTTTTTTTTGTAAACTGGTTTGTGTGGGGGTTGACTACCCTTTGGAAAATTTGTTATCAATACTAATGTACTCGTAATTATTGCTGAATAAATGGTACAAATATATAAAAAAAATGGTTTATATATGTTTCACTGTTTAAATATTAAATTATTTTATATTTTATTATTTTAAATTGTATTATTGTGGCTGGCTTGGATTTGAATCTGTTGGAAATATAATTCTGTTGATAAGAAAGATGAATAAAAAAATTACTCAAAATATATCAGTAGTTTCGATTCTTTTTCAACTTTTTTTTTAATATCTTCATTTTCAAAATTTTGGACTTCTGAAAATTGAAATTTTTTGAAATTTTTGCCTTGTTCTCAAATTTTTAAGTTCTTTTTAAATATTTCGTTTATTTTTTCAAAATGTAAACAAAATTTCACCAAATTTTTAATATTGCGACATATTGTTTAAAATTTTGACCTTTTCTTAAGTAAATGTCGATTTTCGCAAAATTTCCGACTTTTTTTCAAAATCCTACTTTGTAGACATCGTTTTTCAGAATTTTGACTCTTTTTCAAAAACTTTACTTCTTTGAAAATTCGACATTTTTTCAATATTTTATTTACGTCTTTTTTTTGGAAATTTCCGGTCAAATCTTCAACTTTTTGAAAGAATGTGACTTTTTAAAAATTTGAACTATCCACAAAATCGACTTCACAAAAATTTTAGCTTTTTAAAATTCCTACTTTATTAATCAACTAGCTGATATACAGGACTTGTCCCCTGAAACCGAAGAAAGATTAAAAAACACAACAAAGGTTGCTCTAACACGTTTCGACAGCCAAGCTGTCATCTTCAGAGAGATACTACCACCAGTCAAAAATCTTGAAAAAGTGCAAATTTTGGAAAGAGTCCCGATTATCAAAAAAAAATCGTAAAAAATTTCCGCTTTTCAAAAAATTCGACATCTAAATATTTGATTTACATCTTTTTGGAAATTTTCAGTCAAATCCTTAACTTTTTGAAAGAATGTGACTTTTTAAAAATTTGAACTATCCACAAAATCGTTTTTTTTTAACAATGTCTTTGGTTTTTGGTTTTGGAAGTTTCTTCAAACTTCCAAGAAATTTTTCTCAAATTTCTTCTATTTTTGAAATTTTGTCTTTATCGCAAAATCCAATTCTTTATTCTACTGAATATTTCAAATTTTGCCTCAAAATTCGTTTTTATCTCAAAATTTTGAAGAACATTTTTGAAAAATGTCGACATTTTTATAAATAAAATTATAAAGAAAATTTTTAGAAACTTAAAAAATCAGAATATTAAAAATGGTCAAAAATTCAAAAAAAGCGATTTTCGAAGTAAGTCAAAATTTTCAAAAACACTGAAAAACAATAAATCAGAGAATTTTCAAAAATAATCGAAACTATAAAAACGTCTTCGAAAATATTGTGAAAAAAGGTTTAAATTTTCGAAAAAATCAAAATTTGGAAACATGAATAAATTTTAAAAAAAGGTCGAAATTTGTAAAAGGCAATTTCAAGAAAAGAATTTAAATTTCGGTAAAAGATGCGAAAATTTGAAAACATAAGTCAAAATTTTGAAAAATTTTAAAATTTTAACAGAAGCATTTAAAATTTTCAAAAAGAATGAAGGTTTTCAAAAAAAAAGTACCAAGTTTCAAAAAAAAGTCGAAGTAAAGTTTCAAAAAAATCGAAATTTGCCAAAAAAGTTGACATTTAATCTAAAGTTTAATAAAAAAATTGAATACTGAAAACTCAGGATTTATAAAGAAATTCGAAATATTTAATTTCTACAATTTCAAAAGTTTCCAAAAAGGTCGAAACCTCCGAAAAGGTATTATCTTTCAAAAATCAAAGTAGACGTTTTAAAAAAGTAAAAATTTTGGAAAACATCGAGATTTGAGGACCAGTCAAAAATTTTGAAAAAGTGCAAATTTTGGAAAGAGTCCCGATTATCAAAAAAAATCGTAAAAAATTTCTGCCTTTCAAAAAATTCGACATCTTCTAAATATTTGATTTGCATCTTTTTGGAAATTTTCAGTCAAATCCTTAACTTTTTGAAAGAATGTGACTTTTTAAAAATTTGAACCATCCACAAAATCGACTTTTTACAAAAAAAATCGAAATTTTCGAAATATTTAATTTCTACAATTTCAAAAGTTTCCAAAAAGGTCGAAACCTCCGAAAAGGTATTATCTTTCAAAAATCAAAGTAGACGTTTTAAAAAAGTAAAAATTTTGGAAAACATCGAAATTTGAAGACCAGTTAAAAATCTTGAAAAAGTGCAAATTTTGGAAAGAGTCCCGATTATCAAAAAAAATCGTAAAAAATTTCTGCCTTTCAAAAAATTCGACATCTTCTAATTATTTGACTTACATCTTTTTGGAAATTTTCAGTCAAATCCTTAACTTTTTAAAAGAATGTGACTTTTTAAAAATTTGAACTATCCACAAAATCGACTTTTTACCAAAAAAAATCGAAATTTTCGAAATATTTAATTTCTACAATTTCAAAAGTTTCCAAAAAGGTCGAAACCTCCGAAAAGGTATTATCTTTCAAAAATCAAAGTAGACGTTTTAAAAAAGTAAAAATTTTGGAAAACATCGAAATTTGAGGACCAGTCAAAAATCTTGAAAAAGTGCAAATTTTGGAGAGTCCCGATTATCAGAAAAAATCGTAAAAAATTTCTGCCTTTCAAAAAATTCGACATCTAATTATTTGACTTACATCTTTTTGGTAATTTTCAGTCAAATCCTTAACTTTTTGAAACAATGTGACTTTTTAAAAATTTGAACTATCCACAAAATCGACTTTTTACAAAAAATATCGAAATTTTCAAAATATTTAATTTCTACAATTTCAAAAGTTTCCAAAAAGATCGAAATCTCCGAAAAGATATTATCTTTCAAAAATCAAAGTAGACGTTTCAAAAAAGTAAAAATTTTGGAAAACATCGAAATTTGAGGACCAGTCAAAAATCTTGAAAAAGTGCAAATTTTGGAAAGAGTCCCGATTATCAAAAAAAATCGTAAAAAATTTCTGCCTTTCAAAAAATTCGACATCTTCTAAATATTTGATTTACATCTTTTTGGAAATTTTCAGTCAAATCCTTAACTTTTTCAAAGAATGTGACTTTTTAAAAATTTGAACTATCCACAAAATCGACTTTTTACAAAATTTTAACCTTTTAAAATTTAAAATTTATATTTTATGAATCTACTAGCTGATGTCACACGATCCCATTTACTATTTACAACCATTACTTTAATTTGTTTAAATAAATCGATTTTTTAATTATCGCTTTTTTCAGAAATATCTGCCTTTTTAAATTTAGTATTTTTCACACTTTTGACTTTTAAAATTTCGATTTTAGAAATTTCGCCTTTTTTCAATTTTTCGATTTTTTTACTGTTATTTAACGTATCGAACAGTCAACCATTTTGAAAAATTTGACTTTGTAAACATTTCAATTTTTTAATGTAAAATCTCTGCAGTTTCTCCGGAAAAATCAAAATGTCGGGTTTTTTTAATGAATTTTTCAATAATTCAGGTTTTATTTTCTAATTTTGAATTTTTTATCAAAATTTTGACCTTTTCAGAACTTTCGCTCAAAATTTTTTTTTCATACATTTCCAATTATGCAAAATATCAACTCTTTTCGAAATTTTACTTTTTTAAATATTTCGACTTTTTTGAAATCTTTCTTTTTCAGAAAATGTAGATTTTTTGGAAAGCTTGTCACCGAAGATTTTTTTAAATTTAGTATTTTTCAAAGTTTCGACTTTTAAAATTTCGCCTCTTTAAATTTTCGATTTTGTTACTGTTATTTAACGTATCGAACAGTAAACCATTTTGAAAAATTTGACTTTGTAAACATTTCAATTTTTTTAATGTAAAATCTCTTCAGTTTCTCCGGAAAAATCAAAATGTCGGGTTTTTTTAATGAATTTTTCAGTAATTCAGGTTTTATTTCCTAATTTTGAATTTTTTATCAAACTTTTGACCTTTTCAGAACTTTCGCTCAAAATTTTTTTTTCATACATTTCCAATTATGCAAAATATCAACTCTTTTCAAAATTTTACTTTTTTTTGAATATTTCGACTTTTTTTAAGCCTTTCTTTTCCAAAAATTGTAGATTTTTTGAAAGCTTGTCACCAAAGATTTTTGAAAATGTCCATATTTTGAAAAATTGTATTTTTTTAAAATTGCGACTTGTCAAAATTTGGTGTTTTAAGACTCGCATTTTTTTTAAATCTCAATTTTTAAAGAAAAGTTGTTCGTTTTTAATTTTGGATTTTAAAAATGTAGATATTTTCGAAAATTTTGACAACTTTTAAAAACCTAGAGTTTCTGACATTTTTCCAAACTTCCACTTTATTTTTTAAAATTTTAACTGTTTTAAAACCTTTTAGAAAATTTCTTCATTTTACCGAATTTCTTGAATTTTTAAAAAGGTCGACCTTTAATAGTATCTTTTCAAAAGTTTAATTTTTTTAAATCCTAATTTTCTAAGAAAATTGTGAAATTTTTCGAAATTTTGTCATTTTTCAAATTATTGATTTTTAAAATTTCCACTTTCTTGAAAATTTCGTCCTGAACTTTTTTCAAAATGTTGATGTTTTTCAACATTTTGGCCTCTTTGGAAATCATATCTTTTTTTAAAAACTTTGTCTTTTTTTTTAATTAATTTTCTTTTTAAGATTTGCGACCTTTTAACTTTTTTCTCAAAGTTTTAATCAACAAAAATTTGAATTTTTGATAATTTTGACCTCTTTTCCAAATATAGGCTTTTTTCGGAATTTAGGCTTTCCGAAAATTTGGGTGTTTAGGGGGCTTAATGTTGAATATAGACGAGGAGGATTTGCATTAATTTTTTTAGCTGAATATTTAAAATTTTATTTATAAGAATGAGATTTCACTAACAAATCTTCATTTTTTTTGAATCTCGACATTGCTACATAAATTCGAATTTTTTTTTTAATTTCAAACTATTTTTTAAAATTTAAACTTTTTTTCGAAAATTTGGCCAGTTTTTAAATATTGATTTTTTTTTGTAATCCTGACTTTTGTTGGAAGTTTTAACTTTGACTATGAAAGCTTTCGACATTTTTTAAAATTTTGACTTCCTTGAAAATTTAGACTGTGTGGAGAATTTCCACTTTATTTTTAAAAAATCACGCAATTTAAAAAATATCTAAATTTTAAAAAAAAATGTAGCAATTTTTAAGAAAGCCAAAATTTCCAAAAAAGTTAAAATTTGAAACAGAAAAGAAATTAAAAAAAAAATAAAATTTTCAAAAAGAGTCAGTCGAAATTATGAAGAAAACTCTTAGAAATTAAAAAAAAAACAGAATATTAAAGATGGTCAAAAATTTTAAAAAAGCGATTTTCAAAGTAAGTCAAAATTGTCAAAAAAACTAATTAATTATATGAATCAGAATTTTCAAAAATAATCGAATTTAAAAAATGTTTTAAAAATATTTTGAAAAAATTTCAAATTTTCGAAAAAATCAAAACTTGGAAACATAAATAAATTTTAAAAAAAGGTCGAAATTTGTAGAAGGCAATTTCAAAAAAAGAATTAAAATTTCGGAAAAAAAGTGCGAAAATTTGAAAACAAAAGTCAAAATTTTCAAAAATCCCAAAATTTTAATAGAAACATTTGAAATTTTTAAAAAACAAGTAGCAAGTTTCAAAAAAAGTCAGTTTCAAGCAAACTTAGAAATAATCGAAATTTGTTAAAAAAGCTTATTTAAAAAATGGAATACTGAAAACTCAGGAGTTGCAAAGAAATTCGAAACTTTGAAAAGGTCGGGAATTGAAATAAACAAATAAAAAAAAATCTTGAAGTTATCAATAAAGCTGAAATTTAAAAAAAAAATCGAAATTTTTGAAAAGTTTAATTTCTACAATTTCAAAAGTTTCCAAAAAGGTCGAAATTTTTGAGAAGGTCGAATCTTTCAAAAATCAAAGTTGACATTTTTTAAAAATAAAAATTTTGAAAAACATCGAAATTTGAGGACCAGTCAAAAACCTCGAAAAAGTGCAAATTTTGGAAAGAGTCCTAATTATCAAATAAAATCGTAAAAAAAGTCAGCCTTTCAAAAAATTCGACATCTTGTAAATATTTTATTTACATCTTTTTGTAAATTTTCAGTCAAATGTTTAACTTTTTGAAAGAATGTGATTTTTTAAAAATTTGAACTATCCACAAAACTGACTTTTTACAAAATTTTAACTTTTTAAAATTTCTATTTTATTAATCAACTAGCTGATGTCACCCGACCCCATTCACTATTCACAGTCTTTCCAAAAATTCGACATCTTGTAAATATTTTATTTACATCTTTTTGGAAATTTCCAGTCAACTTTTTGAGAGAATGTGACTAAAAATTTTAACTATCCACAAAATCGACTTTTTACAAAATTTTAAGTTCTTAAAATCTCTATTTTATTAATCAACTAGCTGATGTCACCCCCTCCCATTCACTCTTTAGAGCCATTACTTTAATTTGTTTAAATAAATCGATTTTTTAAATATCGCTTTTTCAGAAATGTCTGCTTTTTTAAATTTGATATTTTTCAAAGTTTCGATTTTTAAAATTTCGCCTTTCTTCAATTTTTCGATCTTTGCTACTGTTATTCAACGTATCCAACAGTTCACCTTTTTGAAAAATTAGACATTTTAAACATTTCAATTTTTTTTAATTTAAAATCTCTGAAATTTCAATTTCTCTGAAAAAATCTAAATTTTTTTAATGAATTTTTCTATAATTCAGGTTTTATTTTCAAATTTTGAATATTTTATCCAAATTTTGACTTTTTCAAAACTTTCGCTTAAACATTTTTCTTCATGCAATTTTCAACTATGCAAAAAATCAACTCTTTTCAAAATTTTTCGATTTTTTTTAAATCTTCCTCTTTCAGAAATTGTAGATTTTATGGAAAGCTTGTCACCGAAGATTTTTTAAAATCTCAATTTTTTTGAAGAATTGTATTTTTTTTATATTTCGACTTCTTATCAAAATTTGGGGTTTTAAAAGTTTCGACTTTTTTTAAATTTCCCTCTTTATAAAAAAGTTGTTTTTTTTTAATTTGGATTTTAAAATGTAGATATTTTTTAAAATTTTGACACCTTTTGAGAACCTCAACTTTCTGACATTTTGCCAAACTTCCGATTTATTTTTTAAGATTTTATCATTTTTCAAATCTTTTTAGAAAATTTCTTAATTTTATCAAATTTCTTGAATGTTTTGAAAAGGTCGACCTTCAGTAGTATCTTTTTGAAAGTTTGATTTTTTTTTAAATCCTAATTTTCTAAGAAAATTTTGAAATTATTCGAAATTTCATCAATTTTTCAAAAATTTGATTTTTAAAAATTTCCACTGTCTTTAAAATGTCGCCCTTATCTGAAAATATCGATTTTTTCAATCGACTTTTGTTTAAATATTGGATTATTTTGCAAAAATTTCGTTACATTTCAAAGTTTTGGTTTTATTTCCAAAATTTGAGCTTTCTTCAAAATGTCGATGTTTTTCAATATTTTGGCCTTTTTGGAAATCATACCTTTTTTTGAAAACTTCGTCATTTTTTTAAATTAATTTTCTTTTGAAGATTTGCGACCTTTTAACTTTTTTTCTCTAAGTTTTAATCAACAAAAATTTAAATTTTTAATATTTTTGAACTTTTTTCGGAATTTGGGCTTTTTTCGGAATTTGGGCTTTCCGAAAATTTGGGTGTTTTTTACGGGGTTTAATGTTTGCATTAATTTTTTTAGCTGAATATACTAGAATGTTATTTATAAAAATGTGATTTTACTAAAAATTTAATTTTTTTTTAAATTTTAGACTATTTTTTAAAATTTAAACTTTTTTTCGAAAATTTGGCAAATTTTTAAATATTGGTTTTTTTTCTAATCCTGAACTTTTTTGGAAGTTTTACTTTCTGTGAAAGCTTCTGACATTTTTAAAAATGTTGACTTCTTTGGAAGTTTTCACTGTGTGGAGAATTTCCACTTTATTTTGAAAAAACCACTCAATTTAAAAATTTCTAAATTTTTAAAAAACAAAAAACCGGAAAAATTTTCACCTTTTTAAAATATGGATAAATTTCTAAAAAATGTTGCAATTTTTAAGAAAGCCAAATTTTCCAAAAAAGTTAAAATTTGAAAAGAAAATAAAATTTAAAGAGAAATTTTGAAAAATGTCGCTATTTAAAAAAAAATAGAATTTTCCAAAAAAAATCAGTCGATCGAAATTATGAAAAAAATTCTTAGAAATTTAAGAAATCCAAATATTAAAAATGGTCAAAAATTCAAAAAGAGCGATTTTCGAACTAATTCAAAATTTTCAAAAAAACTGAAAAACTGAATAAATCAGAGAATTTTCAAAAATAATCGAAATTATAAAAACGTTTTCAAACTTGTAAATATGAAGAGAGTGAAAGACAAAGATTAGGGACATTTGGTTTCAGTGTCTACAGTCATAACATTATCATAACCATTAGCTCTGTTTTCAGTTAAAATATTTAAATGTGCAATCTTCATTTGGTAACACTTTGATAATTAAATAACTGAATTTGGTTTTTTATAGAAAGAGTATCTAGTTATTTTTGCCAAAATTTTCAAACAATATTGAATGTACGTAAATGCACCAGAAACCAAAGTCAAGCAAATGCGAGTGTTTGCAATTTTCCATCTCTCCTACTTATCTCAGATTATTCTATCGAATTTGATTGATGTACTTGGAAATCGTATGTATTATACATCGCAAAACTTCTCGATATGTGATAAAAATGCTGCGTAGATATGTATTAGATAATCGAAGAGTTATTCACTGCCATTTCCAACATTACTGAATATGAATCATATTTAACTTACACTATTGTATACTGATAACACATACACGTATTAAATTCTACAATAAATAGTTAATTTGATTGAAAACAGTCTAATTTTAACTCCATTGACTGCTAATGACAAAACTTAATAACGCAACGCAGAAATGTCGTAATATAAATTACTAAAAAATAAAAATTTTATTTTGATTTATTTGGAGAAAATAGACTTGCCAAATATTACTAAGGAAACTGATAACACTTACAAATTAATAATATCGAAAAGTTGAAGTGAATTTCCAAATACTGTTTATAATTATTAATATTATAGTAAGAAGCCCTTAGACGCAATTGAAATTCATGTTTTGGAACAAGCAATGGTACATATTTTTTTTGAACTGCTTGCAATAGTCCAGAACAACGTAACAACAACTGACCCTACTCAAATTTAAAGGAAAATGTGAAATTTTCATCAGTAGATTAAAAATCGAAATACAAATCTTGTTCCTTGTAGATTAAAGATAATCTGCAAAAATTGACGAATGTAACTGTAGCCACATCCACCCCACTACCCAGAGATCTGTCCCTTAAGCTTCATACCTATGTCGCTTTCAAGTAATTTACACAAAAAATGTTTTTTTTAGGATGCTTATGATTTATTATTTTTAAAACAGACACTTTAGAAATTTATCTAAAAATGGGAGATTAAATTGAATTGGATCAAAATTCCATGAAGAAAATAATGGGTTTTAATCACAATCTTCTCCCTAAATATGAGTAATTAAAAATTAATACAAATTTTTAAAATTTTCCAAATACTAGTAAACTGATTCATAGATAAAATCCACAATGCTTCGAATATAAACCGCCTCAGATAACACCATTTATGGCAATTTTATTGACACTTAACAAACCGATTTTTATGGTTTTTAAGCAATTACACTTTGTACAAGCAAGCGGATTATGACAGTCTTAAAAATAAGTTAATTTAGAAAGCCATTAAACATTTGTTTAAAGGCCACTGAAATTATGGTAGCTGCAAACAGAAAATTGTGATTTTAATGTTATGCACATATTTAGTCACTTCTCACGTTGACTCACAATTTTTTGAAGAAGTGTTTTCACATTTACTAGACTTGTGGAATTCACTTAATAATTAGTTTGTTTATTCATTACTGCGTTATTGATTCATAATTTAGATACCGAACAATATGACAATAATTTAACAAAGAAATATTGTCAAAGTATTACTAATATTCTCCTTGTATTTATTTTTCTTCTTCGAGTTCCGAATATTGGCGATCATTCTGGATATGATGACTTTGTTCATGGCTACTTTCAATAATTTGGTAGTAGTTTCTGAGAACCATGTCCTCAAGTTGTTAAGCCATGATATTCTCCTTCTTCCTGGTCCTTTTTTGCCATAAACTTTCCCCTGGAGAACACACTTTAGTAGGCGATATTTGCTTTCGTTCCTCATAATATGCCCGAGGTACTCGAGTTTTCTTTTCTTGATGGTGTTCGTTCTTTCTAAGTCCTTCCTCATTCTCTCCATCACTCTATCTCTCCATCACCGCCTTATTGATCACCCTTTTCACTCATGAAATTCTTAACATCCTCCTCTAAAGCCACATTTCCAAGGCCTCAAGTCTTCTTTGAATTGCCTCGGTTAATGTCCATGACTCCATCCCATAGAAGAGTACCAAGAAAATATAGCATCGAAGGAGTTTGACTTTGATGTCGATCTGGAGATTGTGACTTTTAAACAATTTACCCATTTAGTTAAAGGCCATCCTTGCTTTCTCCATTTTGCCCTTGATCTCCTGTGAGTGATCCCAGTTCTCGTTGATCATGATTCCCAGGTACGTGAGCTGTGGAACTCTCTCTATTTGTGTTTATGTTGACCATTAACTCGTATCTTCCACCCCTTACTTTAGTAATTACCATGAATTTGGTTTTACTACTATTAATTTCTAAGGCAGAGTTGCTACTAACATCTTTTTTTTTGTTTTTTTTAAAGCAACGGACTGGTCCTTGGTTATCTTCAAAAATTGAAATACAAATCTTGTCCCCTGAAACCAATATGAAAGGGGTTATGTTGACCATTAACTCGTATCTTCCACCCCTTAGTTTAGTAATTACCATAAATTTGGTTTTACTACTATTAATTTCTAAGGCAGAGCTGCTGCTAACATCTTTTTTTTTTGTTTTTTTTAATGCAACGGACTGGTCCTTGGTTATCTTCAAAAATTGAAATACAAATCTTGTCCCCTGAAACCAATATGAAAGGGGTTATGTTGACCATTAACTCGTATCTTCCACCCCTTACTTTAGTAATTACCATAAATTTGGTTTTACTACTATTAATTTCTAAGGCAGAGTTGCTACTAACATCTTTTTTTTTGTTTTTTTTAATGCAACGGACTGGTCCTTGGTTATCTTCAAAAATTGAAATACAAATCTTGTCCCCTGAAACCAATATAAAAGGGATAGCTTGGTTATCGAATTAGAGCAACCCCTGAATATTTTAAACTCTTAATCTCTTAATCTTTATTGGTTTCATTGGACAAGATTTGTATTTCAATTTTATTGCAAGTTGTTCATGTTGTCAGTGAAAACCGCAGTATAATCCGCGTATCGGATGTTATTTATTCGTTTACCATTTAGCAGGATTCCTATATCCTATTCTCAAGTGCCTCTTTAAAGATTTTCTCTAAGTAAAGATTAAGTGGCCCTGCCTAACTCCTCGAAGAATGGTTATTCCATTGGTGGAGATGACTGGTCCTTGGTTATCTTCAAAAAACTCTCTGGAGTACCTCTCTGAAGATGATAACTTGGCTATCCAATTTCGTTAGAGCAACCTTTGTTGTGTTTTTTAATCTTTCTTGGATTCAGGGGACAAGATTTGTAATTCAATTTTTGCTCTTCCTTATTAATTTTAATAGTAGCTGTTGATTCCAGTTCAGAAGCTGTCTGATTCCAGTATGATTTCAGTAAAGGTTTCTGATGATCCTCAGATCTTTATCATCCATCCCTGTATTCCTCAAGACCTCCTCTTTTCGTGCTTTATTCCATCGACTGACTTCTGGTAGTCAACAAAACATGCATAAATATCACAGTTCATACTTCATGGTAGACCCTTATTGACCGCAAATATTATGTTTTTTTCAATTTATTTAACATTTCTTCGGCCCAGTTTGGCAATATTTAAATTTTTATGGTTAGTTGACAATTTTCTAAACAGTTTTTGAAATGCGATTACATGATATTTAAATGTATTGAAAACGTCACTTAATGACAGTTCACAAATTAGGAGATTAGTTTATTTTACCTAGAATAGGAATAATCAAAAATAGAAGACCCAAAATTAGATATGGAAAAATAAAAATTTGTTATTTTGATAAATCACAGTTCATATCTCTACAGCGCTGCAATAGTACTTCCAGCCAGAAAAATGCCTCTCTTTATTGCTATCTAGATTTAATAATTATAGCTAGAAACGTTCTGATTTCAGAAATCAATAAACTTTTAGAATAAGGCCCGGGTGTAGGCAGAATTTTCTTCAAAGGGGTGGGGGGCAACAATCGTTCTGAAAAATTCATGGACAAAAAAACTTTCCGGCTAGCATATTTTCACTTAAAAACTACACGAATTGGGCAGATGGAATTTCCGGATTGAAGTCGAAATTTCGAAAAAGAGCGAAACTTTAAGAAAAAACTCTTTGAAGAACTTCAAGAAGTGTCGCACTTTTGAAAAAATGGAAATGTGAAAAAAAGACGAAATTCCCAAAAGTCACTTTTTGTGAAGAAAAGTGATTATTCACTCACAATTTCTACTTTATTCTGTCATATTCTTCAAATTTAGAAGAAATCTTTTTCTCAAAATTATCCAAAAATATTTTTCTCAGATTTTTAATTTTCAATTAAAATGTTGATCCAATTTGAGCAAAATAAACGAATTCTGTAAAAAGTCGAAATCCTCAGGAAAAAACTCAATTTTAAACGGAAAATGTCCAAAAATAAAAAATATTGAAATTTGAGATAAAAGCCAAAATTTCAAAGAATGGGATATTTTAAACAAGTTGAAATTACAGGGACAATCAAATTTAAAAAATAAATTCAGAAAAGGCAGTTAATTAAAAAGATGCGAATATCGAAATAAATTCGCAATTTTTGAAAAATACGTTGCAATTTCGAGAAAAAGATCGAACTTTTTAGAAAATATTTTGCCCATTTTCAAATGAAAGTTCCTTTTAAAGAGAAAAAAACATAAAATAATTATTTCGAAAAATAAATTTCGAAGCAAAAAATTTGGAAAAGTCGGAATCTTCAACAAACCTATATTTTTTTTGGTAGAACGGACTGGTTCTTGGTTATCTTCAAAAATGAAATACAAATCTTGTCCTCTGAAACCAAGAAAGGTTAAAAAACACAACGAAACGCTTTAGAGCAAGCTTTGTTGCGTTTTTTAATTTTTCCTGGTTTCAGGGGACAGGATTTGTATTTCAACAAACCATATTGAAAATGAAAACCTGACCTAATCTCAAAATAGCGAAAAATGTCCAACATTCGAAAAAAGTCAAAATTTTCAAATCTAATTCTGTGAAAAGACGCAATTTTCAGGAAAAGTCGAATTTTGAGCAAGAAAAATCGTAATTTCCAAAAACATAGTGCTCAAAATTTAACATTCATCAAAGACATTGAATTTACAAAAAATCTTTTTCTCGAAATCACCAAAAATGTTTCTCTCGCATTTTGATTAATACTCTGTCGTAATTTAGCAAAATTTTGCAATAAATAAACGATTTTTGAAACAAAAGTCCTAAAAGGAGGCGTTTGACAATAAAATCGAAATTTCAAAAAGAACAAATTTTGAGTAAAGGAAGAATTTTAAAAAAACGACTATTTTAAGAGAAACAAGTCAAAATTTTGAAAAAGAAGACGAATTTACCGGAAAAAAGGCGAAATTTCTAGAAATATTTAATATCATATATTGAGATAAAAATCAGAATTTCCTGAAAAGGGCAAACTTTAAGAAACCGGTCAAAATTTCTAAAAAATCAAATTCTAAAAGTTCTCGAAATTTTGTGCTTAAACTCGATATTTCGAGAAAAAACGATAAAATTTTAGATTTAAAATTGACTTTTCGAGATTAGAGCTCAAATTTCGATTTTAATCTTATATTTTCGAAAAAAGAGCTGAAACTTAGAGAAAAATATCGAAATTTTGAAAAAAAAGTCGAAATTTCTAGTTTAAAGTCGAAACGTCGAGATAAAAGGCGAAATTTCAAGACAAGAGTCGAAACGAGATTAAAGTCGAAATTTCGAGAGAAAAGTCAAAGTTTCGAGACTAATGTCGAAATTTTGATAGTAAAGTCGAAATTTCAAGAAAAAAGTTGAAATTTCGAGATTAAAGTCGAAATTTTCAAAAAAAAGTCTAAATTTCAAGATTAAAGGATATTGAAATAAAAACCAAAATTTCGTGAAACGGGCAAACTTTAAGAAACCAAAAAATTTTCACAAAAAACTAACTTCTAGAAGTTCTCGAAATTTTACGATTAAAGTCGATATTTTAAGAAAAAAGATTAAATTTCAGATTTAAAGTCGACATTTCAAGATTAAAGTTGAAACTTCGATTTTAATCTCGGAATTTCGAAAAACAATGAGAGTTTCGAGAAAAAAAATCGAAAATTCGAGAAAAAAGTCGAAATTTCTAGTTTAAAGTCGAAACGTCGAGGTAAAAGACGAAATTTCGAGAAAAAAGTCGAAATTTTGGGATGAAAGTCGAAATTTTGAGAGTAAAGTCGAAATTTTGAGAAAAAAGTCGATATTTCGAGATTTAGGGATATTGAGAAAAAATCAAAATTTCGTTAAACGGGTAAACTTTAAGAAACCGGGCAAAATTTAAAAAAATCAAATTCAAAAAATTCTCAAAATTTCCTGCTTAAACTTGATATTTCAAGAAAAAAATATGAAATTTTAGATTTAAAGTCGACATTTCGAGATAAGAGTTCAAATTTCGATTTTAATCTCGGAATTTCGAAAAAAAGTTGAAACTTACAGAAAAAAATCAAAACTTCGAAAAAAAAGTCGAAATTTCTAGTTTAAAGTCGAAACGTCGAGATAAGCGACGACATTTCGAGAAAAAAGTCAAAAGTCGAGATTAAAGTCGAAATTTTGAGAAAAAACTCGAAATTTCGAGAAAAAACTTGAAATTTCGAGAAAAAACTCGAAATTTCGAGAAAAAACTCGAAATTTCGAGATTAAAGTCGAAATTTCGAAATGAAAGTCCAAATTTCGAAAAAAAAGTTGAAATTTTGGGATTAAAGTCAAAATTTCAGGAATAAAATCGAAATTTCAAGAAAAATGTCGAAATTTCAAAATTAAAGTCGAAATTTCGAGAAAAAAATCGAAATTTCGAGAAGAAGGTCGAATTTTCAAGATTAAAGTCGATATTTCGAGAAAAAAGTCGAAATTTCGAGCTTAAAGTCAAAATTTTCAGAAAAAAGTCGAAATTTCAAGAAAAAAATCGAAATTTCGAGAAAAAAGTCGACATTTCGAGAAAAAAGTCGACATTTGGAGATTGGTGTCCTTTTTCTGTAAGTATTAAGTTTAAAATTGAAAGAAAATAGAAATAGACATTTCGGAATTAGAAGCAAGTTTGAACGTAATCAAAATTTTGAGATTAAAATTGAAGTATTCAGATTTTTTTCTAAATTTTAGTTGTTATTTATAGTTCCAATTTTCTCTCAAAATGTCGGATTTTATTATCTTGAAACTTCGATTTTGGTCACAACATTTCAAGTCCAAAAATGAAATTTCGTTTGGTACCTCAAATTTACTTTTTTTAGAAAGGTGCCGTTAAAATTTGAATTTTTCAAATAATTTTGCTGTTTTCTGGAAATTTCTATATTTTTTCTTAAAATTTAAACTCCTTATCCTGAGTTTTTACTGACATTTCAACTTTAAGAGATTTTCTGAGATTTTTTATGTCGAAAAAATATTTCAAAATCTTGAACCAAGAGTTGCTGCGTGTTTCCCAATGTTGAAGTAAGTTCTTTTCTTCTTTTATGGATTCTTCTTCTTGTTGTTCCTTGTTTTTCTTTTTTCTTTTTGTCCTTCTTCTTCTCCCTCTTCTTATCTTACTTCCTTACCCATCTCCATCTCTTTCTCCTTCTCCTTCCCAATCTCCTCCTTCTTATTCTTCTTCTCATTCTTCTCCTTCCCCATCTCCTCCTTCTTCCCCTTTCTCCTTTCCCTTTTTCTTCTTCTTCTAATTCCTTTCCTTTTCCTTTGTCTCTCCTCCTTCTCCCTCTTCTTCTTCTTCTCCCTTTTTTTCTCCTTCTTCGCCTTCTGCTTCTTCTCCTTCACCTTTTTGTCCTCTTTTTCCTTTTTCACCTCTTTTTTTCCTCTTTTTTCCGGTATCTTCTTCTTATTATTCCTTTTCTCATTCTCATTCTTCTTCTTTTTCTTCTTCTTCTCCTTCTTCGTTTTCTTTCTCTTCTTCTTCTTCCTTTTTTCTTCCTCTTCCACTTCTCCTTCTCCTTTTCTCCTTCTTCTTTTTCTTTCTCCTCTTCTTCTTCTTCCTTTTTTCTTCCTCTTCCACTTCTCCTTTGTTCTTCTTCTTCTTGTCTCCTCCTTTCTGTTCTCCTCCTTTTCTCCCTTCCTCCGTTTCCTTCTACTTCTTCTCTTTCTTCTTCCTTTTTTTCTCTTCTCCTTTTTCTCCTCCTTCTCCTCCTTCCTCCTTTTCCTTCTTCTTCTCCTTTTTCTTTCTTTTCTTCTCTTTCTCCTTTTTTTCCTCCGTTTTCTCCAGTATCTTTTTCTTATTATCCCTTTCCTCATTCTCCTCATTCTTCTAGTTTTCTTCTTCTTCCTCTTCTCCCTCATGTTTTCTTCTTCTTCTTCTTCTCTGTCTCCATCCATTTCTTCTCTTTTTTTCCTCTATTTCTTCCCCACCCTCGTGTTTCCTTCTTCTTCCCCTTCTCCTTTCTTATTTTCTTCTGTTTCTCCTTTTTCTCCTCCCTCTTCCCCGGTATCTTCTTCTTATTATTTCTTTTCTCATTCTCGTCATTCTACCTCTTTTTCTTCTTTTTCTTCTTCTTCTCTGTCTCCTTCCTTTTCTTTTACTTCTCCTTTTTCTCCTCCTTCTCCTCCTTCCTCTTTTCCTTCTTCTTCTTCCTTTTTCTTCTCTTTCTCCTTTTTCTTCTGCTTTTCTACCGTACCTTCTTCTTATTATTTCTTTTCTCATTCTAATCATTTTTCTTCTTTTTCTTCTTCTTCTCCTTTTTCTTATTCTTTTCCTTTTTCTTTTTCTTTTTCTTCCTCTTCTCCTTCACGTTTTTTTCTTCTCTGTCTCCTTTCTTTCCTTCTCCCCTTCTCCTTCTCAGCGTCCTTTTCCTTTGATAATGTTGAAATGTTGGATTTTTTCCAAATTTTCTCATTCTTCTTCTTTTTATTCTTCTCCTGTTTCTTTTGCTTCTTCTTCCTCTTCTCCTTCATGTTTTACTGCTTCTCTGTCTCCTTCCTTTCCTTCTCCCCTTCTCTCTCTTTTCTCCTTTTTCCCCTTCTCCTCCTCATCGTCCTTTTCCTTTTTCTTCTCCTTTCTCTTTTTCTTCTTCTTCCTCTTATCCTTCATGTTTTTCTTCTTCTTGTCTGTCTCCTTCCTTTCCTTTTCCCCTTCTCCCTCTTTTCTTCTTTTTCCCCTTCTCCTCCTCATCGTCCTTTTCCTTTGATAATGTTGAAAGGTTGGATTTTTTCCAAATTTTCATTTTATTGCAAAATACGACATTTTTTCTGAAAATCTCGACTTTTTTATTGTTTTAAAGTTTTGACCTTTCCAAAGATCTGTATATATTTCTGTTTTGTATCTGTTTTGAAAATTTCCATCTTTTCGTAAAAATTTCGGTTTTTTGTAAATCTTTTTGAAAATATAGACATTTTTTCAAAATTTCCACCCTTTGAAAATTCTTACTTTTCCTGAAAACGTAAAATTTTTTAAAGCAGGATTTTTGAAAAATTTTGATTTTTCAAATTCAAAAGTTCATCTTTTTTATATTTTTTTTATTAAAAGTTGCGATTGTTAATAATTTCGACTATTTTTTTATTGTCAATCATTTTCAAAATTTCGACTTTTTTCACAGATTTTCGATTTTGTTAGATCAATATATTATTATACAATGTCGACTCTTTTAGTATTTTCGAATATTTTTCGACTTTTTTCTGAAAGTTTTGTTTTTTTTAATTTTTGTTTTTTTCCAAATTTCGATTTATTTTGGAGATCTTCACCTTTTATGAAAATTGTGTGAGTTTTCAAGATTTTAATTTTTTTGGAAACTCTAACCTAAAATTTCAACTTTTTAATAAATGCTCGACTTTTAATTTTATGGAAATTCCAACCTAAAATTTCAACTTTTTAAAAAATGCTCGACTTTGCTTCAACATTTTAACTACCAGAAATTTCAACTTTTCCAAAATTTTAACTATTCAGTACTTCGACTTCTGAAAATCTGGATTTATCTGATAATTTTGGCTTTTTTTTATATTTCAGCTTTAAAAATTCTGGCTTTTATTTATAATTTGACCAAAATTTGCCGAATTTTTCAAAATTTCTACTTTTTACAAATTCTCCTCCCTTTCTTCCTTCACCTTTTTCTTCTTTTTCTCCTTCTTTTTCGTTACCTCCTCCTTTTTCTTCTTCTTCTTCTTCCTCTTCTCACTCTTCTTTTTCTTTTTTCTCTTCTTCTCCTTCTCCTTCCTTACTTTCACCATCTCCATTTCTTCCCCTCTTTCTCCCTATTTTTCTTCTTTTTCCCTTCTCCTCGTCGCCTTTTTCCTTCTTCTCTTTCACCTTTTTCTTCTTTTTCTCCTTTTTTTCCTCCTTCTTCTTCTTATTATTATTCCTCTTCTCATCTTCTTTTTCAACCTATTGTCTTCCTCCCCCTACTTCTCCACCCCTCCTTTACCTTCTCCTCTTTGTCGTCCTTCTCCTTCACCTTTTTCTACTTTTCTTTTTTTCTACTTCTTCTTTATTATCTCCTTCTTATTTCTCTTCTCATTCTTCTTTTTCTCGTTCTTCTTGATTACCTTCACCATCTCCATTTCTTCTCCTCCTTCTCCCTATTTTTCGTCTTTTTCAACCTCTCCTTATCGCCTTTCTCCTTCTTCACTTTCACCTTTTTCTTCTCTTTCTCTTTTTTATCCTCCTTCTTCTTCTTTATCCCCTTTTTCTCCTTCTTCTCCTTTTTATTCCTTTTCTTATTCTCCTTGTTTTTCAAGATCTTCTCCTCCTTCCCCTCCTTATACCCTCCTTCCTTATCTTCTCCTCTTCTTCTCCTTCTTCCCATTCTTCTCTTTGTCGTCCTCTCCTTTACCTTTTTCTTCTTTCCTTTTTTTCTTCTTCTTATTCTTTATTATTTCTTTCTTCTCCTTCTTGTTCCACTTCTCATTCTTCTTTTTCTTTTTCTTCTTCTTCTCATTCTTCTTGCTTTTCTTCGCCATCTTCATTTCTTTTCTTCCTTCTCCCTATTTTTCTTAATTTTCCCCTTTTCCTCGTCGCATTTCTCGTTCTTTTCTTTCACCTTTTTCTTCTCTTTCTCCTTTTCCTCCTCCTTCTTCTTCTTTATCTCCTTCTTCTCCTTCTTTCCCTTCTCCTCTTTGTCGTCCTCTCCTTTACCTCTTTCTTCTTTCCTTTTTTTCTCTTTCTTCTTCTTTATTATCTTCTTCTTTTCCTTCTTATTCCACTTCTCATTCTTTTTTTTATTCTTCTTCTTATTCTCTTTGCTTTCCTTTACCATCTCCATTTCTTCTCCTCCTTCTCCCTATTTTATTTCTTCTTTCCCTTCTCTTTGTCGCCTTTCTCCTTCTTCTCTTTTACCTTTTTCTTCTCTTTCTCCTTTTTCTCCTCCTCCTCCTTCTTCTTCTTTATCTCCTTCTTCTCCTTTCTTTTCCTCTTCTCATTCTTCTTGTTTTTCAAGTTCTTCTCCTCCTCCCCCTCCTTCTACGCTTCTTCTTTATCTTCTTTTCTTCTTCTCTTTCTCCTCTTCGTCGTCTTTCTCCTTCTTCTCCTCCTACTTCACTTTTTTATCTTCCCTCTTCTCCGCCTCCTCCTTCTCCTCCACCTCCTCTTTTTCCATCGATTATGCGATGCTGTAGGCTTTCAGCATCGATGTTTTGTGAACATCGATGAATATTGATCATATCCTAGCTCAACGTAGTTGCTGCTTAAAAATAAAAACAGAACTTAGAGCAACTCACTTTTGTTTCAGAAATGTAGATGAGCTGGAGGATAATCCAATTAAACAACTGTCGACCGAAGAATGGTCCAGACGTCACATGATACTCCTTTCGACGAAAAATCCAAATAATGTCAAAGGACGACCGATATGCCAGATCAACGTGTACCAACTGTTGTCCCCCGATGACGAAGAGCTGTTGAGAAAAGCTTGCGCGAAAGGGAGCAGAAAACGCTCAGTACGGGAGCTATCGTACTTACCGGAGGAAAGTATGTCGAAGGAACATTTTACAAACTTGTGGTTGGACTCAGTTAGTCTGGCTGCATGACAAACGAACGAATTTACTTTTGACGATAATGATCATTTGAATCTCAAAGAATTTCTGAGCGCTTGAAGGGATTGGTCCTGATATTTTGAACCTGAACTTATTTTATCTAATACCTCAGCATAACTTACTAGTCTTTGTAGATTTAATTTAACTTAATTCGTTTCCCTTTGTATATTTCAGTGTAGCTCTCTGTACATATAACATTAGAATGTGAGTGTAACAATAGTTGACTGCTAAAGAAATTGTATTGTATTACAACTTTCCTCCAAAATAAAGTGCAAATAAAAAATATTTTATTATTTTTCAGGTTGAAAAACTTTTCTGCATTCATTTAAATTTGTTCGATGAAACAACTTCTTGAAACAGTTGGAAACTATTCACAAATATCTCAACGATATCAGATTGTGATGCACGTCACTTTGTAGCACCGAAAAACTTTTTTTTTTGATGTAATCTTTAATCAGAAATTTGACAGTCAATCCTGCATATCATACATCAAGTGTTGAAATCTAAAAAGTTTTCCACACATTATAGTGATCGTGCGTCAGAATTTGATTTTTTTGAGAAATTTTTTATATTTTATATATCTATTTTTTTAATATTTTAGCAATGTTTTTCAGAAAATTCAAATAGAAGCCGAAAAGTCAACAAATTGAAAAATAATATTTTTCTGGCGTCAATAAGTGCCTATATCAGAATAAATGTAATTTATTATTGAATTGTTTGCCATTATGCTACCACATGTGTACAAATTAGACACGACTTGTGGCAAAACAATATGAACAAATAAGTTCATTTTGCAGATCACATAAAACCAATTTAACTGATTCAAAACAATCATTCTATTGTCATTTTATTACTAATAACTGCAACAATGCATGCATTATTTAATGCATTTAACACTTTCCGGACAAACTCAAGATAATTCCGCTAATTTTTTTGGCATTGAATGATCTCAGAGATATTATTGTTTTCCCATATATGGTACCGCTTATTTTTAAAGCAGTCAATGCGATACTTATCTTACATAATAGCTGGACAATGTATTGAACTCTACCACACAATAATTTTATTTTATATGGAATCTACATCATTTGACTAAACGCTTTAAAGCTTCCTTATTTTTTAAACAAAGAAAGTAACAATAATTATTTTATATGGAATGTACATATTTAACTAAGTTTTCGAAGTTTCCTCATTTGTAAAAGTAAGAAAAATATATTTTTTATTACATTGACTTCGTTTTTTTTAATCCTGATATTCACAATCGCCTGATTAATTAGCCCAATTAACCCAATGAGAAACCTTTGGCCGTTTTCTTTTCTGTATCTTTTTACCTTCCTTTGAGGTAATATATACACGTAATACTGTATGTTGAGGTACTGGTGGTCTTTGTGACTTTCGCCAGGTTGTTCACAACCGGCTCCTACTTGCTTGCAACTCTCAGCAATAACTGCTTCAATTAGCTTATGGCAAAAACGTTCCTCTTAAGATGCAGTTCAAAGTCAAACTAATTCAATGGAATTCACGTCTCTTGAGTATTTATATGGCCAACTAATGGCTATAAGTTGAAAATGTTTACAGCGACAGTACCATACTCGCGAGGCCTAGAAATGCTGAAACCGGTATATGTTTGTTGATTGTAAGTATTCTCAACTGTAGTACGTTCGACCATTTTATTGCAGAACAAATAATTGACACTATTAATTCAGTTCAACATACCTAAATACGTGTCAAGCTGAGGAAGCTTATATTTAACAGATGGATGCTATGCAACCCATTATACAAGATCGTTACCTCACTATTAGTTATTTTGTGGCGTTAGTTACATCGTATCATGTCAATTTGCATTCAAAATTTTGGAAAAGAGAAAAGTATCAAAAATTTAAACTTGAAATCATACAAAGAAAAATCTAAATTTTGAGGAGAACACCTAATTTAAAAAAATATCCAAACATAACTAAAGCAAAAGCTTAATTCGATTTTTCGGACAAAAGGTCGAAATATCGACATATGGTCAACATTTCAAAAAGAATTCAAGATCTTCAGAAAAGTCGATATTTTGAAAAAATATTAACAATTAGTTGTAAAGAATTTGAAATTTCAAAAATTTTAAATAATCAAATCAAAATTATCAGAAAAAAACTAAAAAGTGGAAATCTTAAAAATTTAGAATTTGCACTAAAATTTCGCTAAAAAATGAAAATTTGTTTTTAATTTTAATTGAATTCTCAAGTCAAAATGTCGAAATATAGAGATGAAGTCAAAATTTTAAAAAAAGTTCTGAACTGTCGAAATTTCAAATTTCAAAAAATTCAAAACTTCGAATTTCGAAAAATTCAAAATTTATTTTAAAGTTTAATTAGATTCTCGAGTCAAAATGTCGAAATATCGAGATGAAGTCAACATTTAAAAAAAAGTTCTTAATAGTCGAAATCTCGAATTTCAAAAAATTCTAAATTTGGAATTTCGAAAAATTCAAAATTTATTTTAAAGTTTAATTAGATTTTCGAGTCAAAATGTCGAAATATCGAGATAAGATCAACGTTCAAAATAGTCGAAATCTCGAAATTAAGTCCAAAACTTTGGGAAAAAGTAAAAGAAAAATTAAAAACAAAAAAAAAGAAACTTCAAAATTAAGAAGCAAATCAAATTTGTAAATAGTTTGTCAAAATCAAGTTTTTTTGAACCGTTTGACTTTATTTAAAATGGAGTCAGCTTTTGAGTTTGAGTTTACACTATAAGTTGAGGAAAGTCCAAATCTCGAAATTAAGTCCGATGCTTTGGAAAAAAACCAAAAGAAAGTGATAAGAAACCTCGAAATTTCTAAAGGAAACTAAAAATTTAAAAAATAAAATTAAAATTAGCAGTAAAAAGATCCAAATTTCCAGAAAGTACGATGCAAATCTTAGAAAAGAATTAGTTTTTGAGTTAACCCTGAAATTTCGGATAAAAATCCAAATTTATTTTAAGGCTTAATTTGATTTTGGAAATAAGGTTTAAAATATTGTTCGAGATAAGGTCAACGTTCTAAATAAAAAAAGTCAAAATTTCAAGGTTAAGGTCAAAACTTTGGAAAAAAAGCAAAAATAAGTTATAAAAAACCAAATTTTCGATACAAAGGTTAAAATTTAAAGAAACAAATTAAAATTATTTTTAACAGACTTTCCAGATGAAAATTCGAAAAGGAATTAGTTTTTTAATATTTTTGCCTTGTTCTAAAATTTTCAGTTTTTTTGAATATTTTGTCTACTTTTCAAAATTTAGACAATATTCCAAAAATTTTTAATATTTCGACATTTTGATTTTTTTGGAAACTATTTGATGACTTCTATTTTTGATAATTTTTTTTTAATTTCACCTTTTTTTGAAATCGTTCAATTTTTTATTGAATAGTTTGACTTTAACCCAAAAAATAATTAACTTTTAAGTTTCAGTTTACACTATAAGTTGAGGAAAGTCGAAATCTCGAATTTAAGTCCGAAGCTTTGGAAAAAAAAGTAAAAAGAAGTGATAAAAAACCAAAATTTTCAAAGAAAACTTACAATTTAAAGAGGAAAGTTAAATATAGTAGAAATAATACCCAAAATTTCAAAAAGTAAGATGGAAATCTTAAAAAAGAATTAGTTTTTAAGTTAACACTAAAATTTCGAATACAAATCAAAATTTGTTTTAAAGCTTAATTTGATTTTCGAAATAAGCTTTAAAATATAGTTCGAGGTAAGGTCAACATTCTAAAAAAAGTCGAAATTTCAAGGTTAAGGTCAAAACTTTGGAAAAAAGTAAAAATAAGTTATAAAAAACCAAATTTTCGATACAAAGGTTGAACTTTAAAGAAACAAATTGAAATTATTATAAATAAATTTTCCAGGTGGAAATATCCAAAAGGAATTAGTTTTTTGAATATTTTTGCCTTATTTTCAAAATTTCAGCTTTTTTGAATGTTTCGTCTACTGTTCAAAATTTAGACAAAGTTCCAACAAATTTTTAATATTTCGATACTTCGACTTCTTAGGAAAGTTTTTTGATAATTTCTATTTTTGTTAATTTTTTTTAATTTCACCTTTTTTCGAAAATATTCATTTTTTTTAATAGTTTGACTTTATCCTAAAAAAAACAGCTTTGAGTTGGAGTTTACACTACAAGTTGAGGAAATTCGAAATCTCGAATCTAAGCGCGAAACTTTGGAAAAAAAAGTAAAAGTAAATAATACAAAAACCGAAATTTTCAAAGGAAACCTAAAATTGAAAGAAGAAAATTAAAATTGGTACAAAAAAGATCCAAATTTTCAAAAAGTAAGGTGGAAATCTTAAAAAAGAATTTTAATTATGATATTTTGATTTTTTTGGAAACTTTTTTGATTATTTCTATTTTTGTTAAAATATTCTTTTTAATTTAACCTTTTTTTTAAAATTCAACATTTCAGAAAAGTTCAAAATAGTCAAAATCTCAATTTAAGTCCGAAACTTTGCGAAAAGGTAAAAGAAAAATTAAAAACTTAAAAGAAAAACTTCAAAATTAAAGAATCAAACTAAAAGTGGCCGAAATAGGATCCAAATTTCTAAAACGTTTGGTGGAAATCTTAAAACAAATTAGATTTTGGGTTTGAGTTTACCCTATAAGTTCAGGAAAGTCGAAATCTCGAACTTAAGTCTGAAGCTTCGAAAAAAAGTAAATGATAAAAAAACCGAAATTTTCAAAGGTAACTTCAAATTGAAAAAAGAAAATTTAAATTGGTAGAAAAAAGATCAAAATTTCCAAAAACTAAGGTAAAAATCTTGAAAAAGAATTAGTTTTTGAGTTAACACTAAAATTTCGAATAAAAATCAAAATATATTTTATAGCTTAATTTTATTTTCGAAATAAGCTTCAAAATATAGTTTGAGATAAGATCAACGTTCTAAAAAAAGTCGAAATTTCAAGGTTGAGGTCAAAACTTTGGAAAAAAACAAAAATAAGTTATAAAAAACCAAAGATTAAAATTTAAATAAACAAATTAAAATTATTGTACGCAAACTTTCCAGGTGGAAATTCGAAAAGGAATTAGTTTTTGAATATTTTTGCCTCGTTCTCAAATTTTCGGTTTGTTTGAATATTTCGTCTACTTTTCAAAATTTAGACAAAATTTCAACAAATTTTTAATATTTCCACATTTTGATTTTGTGGAAACTTTTTTGACAATTGTCATTTTTGTTAAAATCTTTTTTTTTAATTTTACTTTGTTTTGAAAATTTCTATTTTTTTGAATCGTTTGACTTTATCCCAAAAAAGAATCAGCTTTACGCTTTGAATTTACACCGTAAGTTGAGAAAAGTTGAAATCTCGAATTTAAGTCCGAAGCTTTGGAAAAAAAGTAAAAGAAAGTAAAAAAAAAAACCGAAAATTTTAAAGGAAACCTAAAATTTAAAAAAGAAAATTAAAATTGGTAGAAAAAAGGGCCAAATTTCCAAAAAGTAAGATGGAAATCCTAAAAAAGAATTATTTTTTGGGTTAACCAGAAAATTTCAAGTAAAAATCAAAATTTATTTTAACGCCGAATTTGATTTTCGAAACAAGCTTTAAAATATAGTTTGAGATGAGGTCAACGTTTTAAAAAAAAGTAGAAATTTCAAGGTTAAGGTCAAATATGTGGAAAAAAGCAAAAATAGGTTATAAAAAACCAAATTTTTGATACAAAGGTTAAAATTTAAAGAAACAAAGTGATATTATTATAAACAAACTTTCCAGATGGAAATTTCCAAAAGGAATTAGTTTCTGAATATTTTGCCTTGTTCTCAAATTTTCAGTTTTTTTGAATATTTCGTCTACTTTTCAAAATTTAAAAATAATTTTAAATTTTTAATACTTCAATATTTTGATTTATTTCGAAACTTTTTTGATTTCTATTTTTGTTAAAAAAATTTTTATTTCACCTTTTTTTCGAAAATGTTCAATTATTTTTGAATAGTCTGACTTTATTCCAAAAAAGAATCAGCTTTTGAGTTTGAGTTTACACTACAAGTTGAGGAAAGTGGAAATCTCGAATTTAAGTCCGAAGCTTTGGAAAAAAAAGTAAAAGAAAGTGATAAAAAAACCAAAATTTCCAAAGGAAACTTAAAATTTAAAGAAAAAAATTTAAAATTGGTAAAAAAAACATCCAAATTTCCAATAAGTAAGATGGAAATCTTAAAAAAGTAAAAATCAAAATTTCCTTTAAAGCTTAATTTGATTTTCAAAATAGGCTTTAAAATATAGTTCGAGATGAGGTCAACGTTCTAAAAAAAAAGTAGAAATTTCAAGGTTAAAGTCAAAACTTTGGAAAAAAGTAAAAATAAGTTATAAAAAACCAAATTTTCAATACTAAGGTTGAAATTTATAGAAACAAATTAAAATTATTATAAACATACTTTCCAGATGGACATTTCGAAAGGGTATTAATTTTTGAATATTTTTGCCTTGTTCCCAAATTTTCAGTTTTTTTGAATATTTCGTCTACTTTTCAAAATTTCGAAAAATTTCAACGAATTTTTAATACTTCAACATTTTAATTTGTTTGGAAACTTTTTTGATTTCTAATTTTGTTAAAATTTTTTTTACTTACACCTTTTTTTTGAAAACGTTAAATTTTTTTTGAATAGTTTGACTTTATTTTAAAAAAAATCAGCTTTTGCGTTTGAGTTTACACTATAATTTGAGGAAAGTCGAAATCTCGAATTTAGGTCCGAAGCTTTGGAAAAAAAAGTAAAAGGAAGTACTAAAAAAACCTAAGTTTTCAAACGAAACTTAAAATTTAAAGTAAAAAATTAAAATTGGTAGAAATAAGATCCAAATTTTTAAAAAGTAAGGTAGAAATCTTAAATAAGAATTAGTTCTTAAGTTTACACTACAATGTCGAGTACAAATCAAAATTTGTTTTAGAGCTTAATTTGATTTTCGAAATAAGCTTTAAAATATAGTTCGAGATGAGGTCAACGTTCTAAAAAAGTCAAAATTTCAAGGTTAAGGTCAAATCTTTGAAGAAAAGCAAAAACAAGTTATAAGAAACCAAATTTTCGATACAAAGGTTGAAATTTAAAGAAACAAATTGAAATAATTATAAACAAATTTTCAGTTTTTTTGAATATTTCGTCTACTTTATTTGGACAAAATTTCAACAAATTTTTAATATTTTGACATTTTGATTTTTTTGGAAACTTATTTGATAATTTCTATTTTGATTAAAATATTTTTTTTAATTTTACTGTATTGAAATTTTCTATTTTTTTGAATCATTTGACTTGATCCCAAAAAAGAATCAACTTTTAGATTTGAGTTTACATCATAAGTTGAGGAAAGTCGAAATCTCGAATTTAAGTCCAAAGCATTGAAAAAAAAAGTAAAAGAAAGTGATAAAAAACCGAAATGTTTAAAGGAAACTTAATATTTAAAAAATAAAATTAAAATTGGTAAAAAAAAGATCCAAATTTACAAAAAAGTAAGATGGAAATCTTAAAAAAGAATTAGTTTTTGAGTTAACACTCAAATTTCGAATAAAAATCAAAATATACTTTTAAGCTTAATTTGATTTTGTAAATAAGCTTTAAAATATAGTTTGAGATCAGATCAATTTTGTAAAAAAAGTTGGAAATTCATGGTTAACGTAAAAACTTTGGAAAAAAAGCAAAAAGAAGTTATTAAATAACCAAATTTTTGATACAAAGGTTGAAATTCAAACAAACAAATTGGAATTATTATAAACAAAATTTCCAGGTGGAAATTTCGAAAAGGAATTAGTTTTTGAATATTTTTGCCTTATTCTCAAATTTTCAGTTTTTTTTAATGTTTCGTCTACTTTTCAAAATTTATACAAAATTTCAACAAATTTTTAATATTTCGACATTTTGATTTTTTGGGTAACTTCTTTGATAATTTCTATTTTTGTTAAAATATTTTTTTAAATTTTACCTCTTTTTGAAAAACAACATTTCAGAAAAAGTTCAAAATAATCGAAATCTCGAATTTAGGTCCGAAACTTTAGGAAAAAGTAAAAGAAAAATTAAAAACTTAAAACAAAGAAACTTAAAATTTAAAAAGCAGATCAAAACTGGTGGAAAAAAGATCCAAATTTGTAAATAGTTTGGTAAAGATCTTAATTTTTTTTTATTTCACCTTTTTTTTAAAAGTGTTCAACTTTTTTTTAATCGTTTGACTTTATCTTAAAAAAGGATCAGCTTTTGAGTTTGAGTTTACACTATAAGTTGAGGAAAGTCGAAATCTCGAACTTAAGTCCAAAGCTTTGGAAAAAATTACAAATAAATTATAAGAAAATTTCGATTTCGAAAGAAAACTTGAAATTTAAAGGAGCAAATTAAATTTGATGGAAAAAAGTTACATTTTCAAAAAAAAAAAGAAGGAAATTAAAATTGGTAGAAAAAAGATCCCAATTTCCAAAAAGTAAGGTAGAAATTCTAAAAGGTATTTAGTTTTTTAATTAATTTGATTTTCAAATTAAAAGATCGAAATATCGAGATAAGGTCAACGTTCTAAAAAAGGTCGAAATTTCAAATTTGAGGTCAAAACTTTGGAAAAAAAGTTATAAAAAACCAAATTTTCGATCGACATGAAAGTTAAAATTTAAAGAAACAAATTAATATTATTATAAACAAAGTTCCAGATGGAAATTGTTTGTAGCGATGAAAATTTCTACAAAGAATTAGTTTTTGAACTTACATCAAAATTTTGAGAAAAAGTCAAAAAATCAAAGTCTGAGAAATGTAGGAATTTTGAGTTAAAAATCAGAATAAAGCAACCAATATCGATATCTTAGGAAAAAAAATTATCAAGCAATCTTGACAACATTTAACTTGTTCGGATGTCCGGATTATTTCTAAATTCTTGGCTTAGAATGAAAATTTGTCTCCAACATTTTGAGGCAAAATTGAAAATTGAATCAAAGCAATCAAACTTATTTTAAAAAGTCCAAACATACAAGTTTTCAAGTATTAATCTGTTTACGCTGAAATTTCAAGAAAACAAAACAAAGTTTCGAGATTTGAGTCAAAATTACGAAAAACATCAAAATTTTTGATTAAAACATTGTGTGACAATCAAAATTTTGAAGTTATCAAAATTTCTGACCAAAAAATCGTGTGACAATCAAAATTTTAAAGTTAACAGAGAAATTCAAAGAAAATATGCCCGAACAAACATTTTTTCTTTTTTTGCAATTTATAAGATAAAATTAGCATTCAATATTAAAATCAGAATTTTGAAGCGAAAACTTCTTTAAGTTAAGTGAGCAACTTTTGGAATGGGAAAAATTTATGGTTGGACATTCTTATCATGCAAAATCACGTTTCCAACATGCTCTAATGTTAACATCATTAGATAGTAGCATTAGTAGCGTAATCGGATGAAAAAAATAATTGCGTGATCGGTATCGGGGTTCGAACTCCGACCTACTATGGACAGGCAATCGTCCTATGCATTAAGCCACAGCCCTCTTGGGGACCAGAAACTTGACTTGCTTGATTTTTTCTTAACAGTGGCGTGTTCTCCAAGCACAGCTTCCATTGACACAGAATGAAAGGCTGCCTTGTTTTATTTTAAAAGGAGGGGAAAATCAAGAACCCAAAAAAAGAGATTCTTGGATCATTTCTAACTTCAATTCTGCAGGTATCTGCTTAGTAGATAACGAAGAAAGAAATGTGTCGCGTAATAATTTTTTAGTGGTTTCCAATTTTTTAGCAACATTTCGCCTATTTTGTTGAAGGCAATTTCAATTTGCTTTCCCTTACTAAAATTATTTACAAGGATACTCTCGGGTGAAGTTTTAGAAATGTGTAACAATTTTAGAACAATGACTAACAAATAAGATGAATTGTAAAAAACCGTCATTAATCAGGCATCAGTTATTTACGACACAACGATCTCCCAAGATCTACGTATGCAACTTTATGTTTCCTACACGATCATGGGCATCTTGCCTAAATTTCTGCTAAAAATATAACATCAAAAATTTTCGTAGCTGAAACTAAATTTATAGTGTCATAAAGTATAAAATGCAAATATTTTAAATAATACGACTTCGACGGTCATTAACAATGTTATCTCCGAGTTTGCGAAATCGTTAAAATTTAAATGCGTTGTGGAGCCACAATCGCTTGCATCAACAACAAATTGTTAAACATCTGCGGTTGTAAAAATGAAAAGAAGTGAGAAGTCAACTTTCATTAAAAATTTCAATTTTCGCTCGATATTTCAGTTTTAGCCTTGAAATATAACCTAAAATGTCTACTTTTATCTTCAGATTTTTTTTGAAATTTTGACTTAAAATCCAAATTTAAACTCACAGTTTATTATTTTTATTAGCTGATATGTACACAATTACACTCATTATTTTGCCGACCAGTCGAACTTTTGAAAACAGTCGAAACGAAACTTAAAAGAGCAAAAAATCCAAAAAAAAATCAAAACTTTGTAAAAATGTCGAAATTGTTCTTTTTTTTTGTGGAAGGAACTGGTCCTTAGTTATCTTCAAAAATTGATAAGCAAATATTGTCCCCTGAAACCAAGAAAGATTCAAAAATACAACAATAGTTATTCTAACGCGTTTCGATAGCCAAGCTATCATCCTAAGAATCTCCAGAGAGTTAGTTGGTATGTCTCTGAAAATTGACTACCAAAACGCGTTAGAACAACTTTTGTTGTATTTTTTAATCTTTGTTGGTTTCAGAGGACAAAATGTCTATACCAATTTTTAAAGATAACCAAGGACCAGTCCGTTCCACAAAAAAAGAACAATTTCGACATTTTTACAAAGTTTGATTTTTTTTTAAATTTTCGCTCTTTTAAGTTACATTTCAACTAATTTTAAAAGTTCGACTTTATTTCGAAAATTTCTACCTTATCGAAGATTTTATTTTTTTCAAACCATTATCAAAAATTTCCGCTTCTTTAAAATTTCAGTTGAAAAACTATTTTTGCAAAATTGTTGAATTTCTCTGAAAATTCCTATTTTTTCACAATTTCGACTTGGTTCAGAAATTTCGATTTTTTCAAAATTTCAACTTTTTCAAATTTTACCCTTTTAAAACTTCAACCTTTTAAAATTTCAACCTTTTAAAATTTGAACTTTTTCAAATTTCAACTTTTTCAAATTTCAACTTTTAAAATTTCAACTCTACAAATTTCAACTTTTCTGGTAAATTCGACGTTTTCAAAATGCCACTTTTCGAAAAATTTAAACTTTTTTGGAAACTTGATAATGAAAATTTTTGATAATGTTGAGTTTTTCAAAAGATTGGATATTTTCCTTTCGATTCTATTGCAAAATTAAAATTTTCCTTTCTTAAAATTTCGAATTTTCTCATTATATTTAAATTTTGACTTTTCCAAAGATCTGTAAACTCTTTTGAAAATTTCCATCTTTTCGCAAAAATTTTGACTTTTTGACTTTTTGATATTTTCAAAATCTGACTTTTCGAAAATTTTGGATTTCTTTGAAAACTTGACAATGAACATTTTTGGTAATGTTGAGGTTTTTGAGAAGTTGGATTTTTTCCTGTCGATTTTATGGCAAAAGTGAAACTTTTTTAAATCTCGACTTTGCTTTTATTTTTAAGTTTTGACTTTTCCGAAGATCTGTACACTTCTATCGGATCAGATCGGATCGGATCGGATCGGATCGGATCGGATCGGATCGGATGAGATGAGATGAGATGAGATGAGATAAGATGAGATGAGATGAGAAGAGAAGAGATGAGAAGAGATGAGAAGAGATGAGAAGAGATGGATGAGTAGGATGAGATGAGATGAGATGAGATGAGATGAGATAAGAAGAGAAGAGATGAGAAGAGATGAGAAGAGATGAGAAGAGATGAGAAGAAATGAGAAGAGATGAGAAGAGATGAGAAGAGATGAGAAGAGATGAGAAGAGATGAGAAGAGATTGAGAAGAGATGAGAAGAGATGAGAAGAGATGAGAAGAGATGAGAAGAGATGAGAAGAGATGAGAAGAGATGAGAAGAGATGAGAAGAGATGAGAAGAGATGAGAAGAGATGAGAAGAGATGAGAAGAGATGAGAAGAGATGAGAAGAGATGAGAAGAGATGAGAAGAGATGAGAAGAGAAGAGATGAGAAGAGAAGAGATGGGATGAGAAGAGATGAGAAGAGATGAGAAGAGATGAGAAGAGATGAGAAGAGATGAGAAGAGATGAGAAGAGATGAGAAAGATGAGAAGAGATGAGAAGAAATGAGAAGAGAAGAGAAGAGAAGAGAAGAGAAGAGAAGAGAAGAGAAGAGAAGAGAAGAGAAGAGAAGAGGAAGAGAAGAGAAGAGAAGAGAAGAGAAGAGAAGAGAAGAGAAGAGAAGAGAAGAGAAGAGAAGAGAAGAGAAGAGAAGAGAAGAGAAGAGAAGAGAAGAGAAGAGAAGAGAAAGAGAAGAGAAGAGAAGAGAAGAGAAGAGAAGAGAAGAGAAGAGAAGAGAAGAGAAGAGAAGAGAAGAGAAGAGAAGAGAAGAGAAGAGAAGAAGAAGAGAAGAGAAGAGAAGAGAAGAGAAGAGAAGAGAAGAGAAGAGAAGAGAAGAGAAGAGAAGAGAAGAGAAGAGAAGAGAAGAGAAGAGAAGAGAAGAGAAGAGAAGAGAAGAGAAGAGAAGAGAAGAGAAGAGAAGAGAAGAGAAGAGAAGAGAAGAGAAGAGAAGAGAAGAGAAGAGAAGAGAAGAGAAGAGAAGAGAAGAGAAGAGAAGAGAAGAGAAGAGAAGATGAGAAGAGATGAGAAGAGATGAGAAGAGATGGATGGGATGGGATGGATGGGATGGGATGGGATGGGATGGATGGGATGGGATGGGATGGGATGGGATGGGATGGGATCGGGATCGGATCGGATCGGATCGGATCGGATCCGGATCGGATCGGATCGGATCGGATCGGATCGGATCGGATCGGATCGGATGAGATGAGATGGGATGAGATGAGATGGGATGAGATGGGATGGGATGAGATGGGATGAGATGAGATGAGATGAGATGAGATGAGATGAGATGAGATGAGATGAGATGAGATGAGATGAGATGGGATGAGATGGGATGAGATGGGATGAGATGGGATGAGATGGGATGAGATGAGATGAGATGAGATGAGATGAGATGAGATGAGATGGGATGGGATGGGATGAGATGGGATGGGATGGGATGGGATGGGATGGGATGGGATGGGATGGGATGGGATCGGATCGGATCGGATCGGATCGGATCGGACCGGATCGGATCGGATCGGATCGGATCGGATCGGATCGGATCGGATCGGATGAGATGAGATGAGATGAGATGAGATGAGATGAGGATGGGATGAGATGGGATGAGATGGGATAGATGAGATGAGATGAGATGAGATGGATGA